>JAOBYE010611076.1:0-14586 GCA_025403585.1 Parazoanthus swiftii
AACCAGTAGTTCTGGAAAGGTGGGGGGGGAGGGAGGGGGTGCAAAACAGGCATCTCTGTCCCCAAAGGAATCTTCTTAGATATTTTTGAAACTGCTCCCAAAACTATCATTGTAGGGGTGGGGAGGGGGGAGGCTTATAGAGCAGCCTCTCTCCTACTCCACCCCAAATGTGTATGTGTCTCAGAATGTCATGTTACCCCAGTGTAGGTGGCAGGTAAAATCTGGTTTTACACAAAAATCCAGGTACTGCAAGTTTCATTTGCTTGCTTTAAGGCTTCGGATTTTAGGTAAAAAAAAACGTTGGTAAACTCCCCCATGCTATTTAAGGTTAATGAATTGGACCTCATGGGGCAATTCTCAAGTTCAGTTGTTGTGTGGTTTTTCAAGTAAAGGATTTAACTGAGTAAACGTGATATAATTTGTCATGATCTTGGAACTATTTTTATTTCTTCTCATTATTGTTTTAATTTTAATTACTTAAATTATTACTCAATCATTTCAGACCCGAGAGGTATTGACAACTGGCGCAGGTGTTCCAGTCGACACCAAGACAGCGACAATGACTGTTGGACCGAGGGGACCTGTTCTGTTACAGGATGTGCAGTTTCTTGATGAGATGACTCATTTTGACAGGGAGCGAATTCCTGAGCGAGTGGTCCATGCTAAAGGAGGGGGTGCCTTTGGGTATTTTGAAGTGACTCATGACATCTCCAAGTATTGCAAAGCTTCCATTTTTGAAAGGATTGGCAAAAGGACCCCATGTGCTGTTAGATTCTCAACTGTTGGTAAGTAGTTGCAGTGTTTTTCTTAAGGCTCGGGAAATGGGATACAGTAAATGGGAAAGCAGGTACACCTGGGCTGGAAGTCATCAAGCGCCGAAGGTGCAAGCATCTAGAGGGGTCAGGGGGCATTCCCCAGAACAGTTTTGAAATTTAGAGTCCTGGAAAATGATGCAATTTTGTGCATTTGGTGACTTTAAACAATTTGCCAGATGCCATTGCTTGGGAAAGGCGGTACAGCTATTGGGGAACGTCGGTACAATGTACCGATGTACCGGCCTTAAGAAAAACACTGAGTTGATATTTGAGTACAATCATTTTTATCAAGAACAATACAAGAAATCATGTTTTTAAGTGATCTCGTTTAAATAGCCCATTTCTGAATTATGCTCCACTGTCGACAAACAAAAGCATCAAGTTGAGGCCAAGTGCTCAAAAATACAACAAATGTATAAAAAGTGAGCACCTAGCCTCGACTTGAAGCTTTTGTTTGTGAGCAGTGGAGCGTAATTTGGAAATGGGCTGTAGGCTTACCTCACACAGCAGCCATGTGGAACAAATTATTTGTTACTGCCCTGCAAAACTCAACACAATGATGAGGCTAGTGGGGCAAAAACAGAAGATTTGTTCAGCATGGCTGCTGTGTGAGATGAGTCTATAATGTTTGCTTTTATGATTTCATATTATTTGTTTTGCTTTTTATTTCTGTTTATTTTAACTGGGATCTTATAGTTTGAGTTTCAGGATAAAAATATATAAGTTTTTATACATGTATATAGTCTGAATAATAATAATAATAATAATAATAATAATAATAATCTTTATTACTTATATTGCGCATTTTAACATTAAAATACATAATCAAATGTGCATTACAATAAAAAACTAGAAAAACTACAATTATATTAAAATATCATCTATATACAAGTACAATTAAATATGATATGAATATATATAAAAAATAACAAATGAAACTCTTGTGTATATCTTCCAGACAAGTTACTATATTAAATAATTTTTCAAAAGCATGGGACAGCAATAAAATGCCAGTTCCTGTCAAAATATTGTACTTGTAGAAGGGAAAATTGTACTTACTAACAGTACTGTCAGTAGCTGTCCAAGATTTCATTAGAAGGGAGAACCTAATATTCCACCCGTACAAATTTGCATTTGATAAATATACTAAACAAAATAAATATTGTCTAGTACTGTTTGCGCAATACATTATGTTGTCTTTCCAGTGCATGGTATGGACACTAACAAAATTACAGTATGACAAATGATTTCTCCTAAAAATATGTGAAGTAGTTAAGACACACAAGCTGTAATGTTTTGATCTTTTTGAGTAACTCAACCAATATTGCTAGATACTGACCAGTATACACACATGGGTTGACCAAAAGCGTCTCTCTAATTGATTAATCGAACAATAACAACAATAACCAACACCTTGAAACAGTACATAACCAAGCAGATACAACAGAGCTGCTTGGTTGAATGAAGACAATAAGAGAATCTGATGATAGAGCTATAGAGTAGTATAATTGTGGTATAATAATTGTAAATTGTTTGGGGCTGGGAAAAAATGTCTTGACAAATATATTTTTGTTTTCATTGGTGAATTGCAAATTGTCGAGAATGAAGAGATGGCACCAATTAATTTATAGTATTATAAACTGTTCATTTTCTTTAAATTAAAGAAACCAGATTGAAGTAAAAAATGAATGTGTACTTTTCAAATTCCTGTAATCAGAATGTGTATATATGCTATGTTAATTGTGATACAGTAACTCAAACTTCACATTCAACAGGTGGAGAATCTGGAAGCTCAGACACTGTTCGTGATCCGAGAGGATTTGCTATGAAGTTTTATACTGAAGATGGGAATTGGGATCTTGTTGGAAACAACACTCCAATTTTCTTTATCAGGGACCCAATCTTGGTGAGCAGCATCTGTCACTTGTGAGCTTACGGCTTTAAATACTGTCAGCAATCTTTTTGTTTGCACCCAGTGCTTACATTGAAAGGAAGAAAAAGACAGTAAGGATTTTTAACAGTGTTAAGTACAGAGTACCTGCACCATGAAATCAATGCTAAGACTTTTCTGGGAATGTGTTTCACTCCTTGGCCAATCAAGATTGAGATATCCACAAACCACACCCACTGGTACAACTGCAGTTTGACTAGATACAGATACATTTTTTTAAAAAAAAATTGTCAGATTGGCTGATGAACAATAAACTCAAATTCAAGATTATGTACATTAATAAGCATTCATTGTCATACTATTTTGTAAACTTAAAATAAATAAATGTTGATAATTATTCATTCAGTTTGTTTAAAAATTGTAAATTAATAAATTTATATGTTATATTTCTTACTATCATAGCAAGTCTGTTTCACTCACCATTGTGAGCAAGTTCCTGATCTTAAAAGTTCATAAATTTATACTTGATATTATTAATTATAAATAGCATTTCAGTTGTTTGTAGTAGTTAACACTACCAGGCCAAGAATCCTACTCCTTGAATTGCAGTCATCTATTTAATGGTGCTGGGAGTGCAAGTTATTACTGGATTTCATTTATTTGACATGTTAACTGGACATTAAGTTTAGATATTTCCTGGTATAATTACTTTATGTTCGATTAACTTCTAGTTCCCAAGTTTTATCCACACTCAAAAGCGCAATCCAGCCACACATCTGAAGGTGAGTTTGTTTGATAAAAATGGTGAAATGTTTGCACAAATGGAAACTTTAAATATGAAATAAAAAGTGTGCATGATAAATTAATACTATACATTCTGAAAAAACTAGAGTTAGAACTTTGGAGTTTGAAATTATTCTATCACATGCATGTGCAAGGAAGGGGAAGAATCAAAGTTTTGTTGCAAAAAATCAAATTAAATTTGGCTTCTGCATTTTACCCATACATGTAGACTGAGTCAGCTTACAATAAAATACAATTCAGTATCTTAATAATACAATAATAATGAGAAAATAATAGCATATAATAACAGAGATGAGGTACACGTACTCAGCTAACTGTTATAACCTGAGGTTAGTCTAGACAGCTGACTAGAGTTACATATTAATTTTTGGTCAAAGAAAGGAAGCAAACAAGAATATGCAAAAGAGGACAGAAGTAAAAACAAGAGGCTATGCCATAGCCTGACTCGTGCTGGCCTGCCATATACTTAGTAAAATTGAAATAAATACTTTGATCTATCTAGTTTACCGCCGTTGCGGAAAGTAAATATGAGCGAGCCATGCTTGGAGTAAAACTGGAACGGCCAGTGATAATGCTTGTGCATGACTGAAAATGCCTGCTTTTACTAAATTGTTTATTATTTATATCATGATTTTATGCTATAACGCTTGTGATTTCTACTACTAAAGTTTGCTCCGTTTTGAAAAAAAAGAAAGAGAAAAGAGAAAAAAAATCAGCGAGGCAAAAAAAAAAAAAGTTAAAACACACCCGCCGGGATTCGAACCCGTGCCATGTTGATATCTAAGTTCGATAAAGTTGCCAGTCCGATGCACTAACCACTGCGCCACCATGCGAGTTAATGCATGCGCAGAACAATCGCGACACAAAGAATAATAAAAATAAAAAAAATAAAAAAAATAAGAATGGAGCCGAAATTTCAACTCGGTGCCTTCTGGCCCGAGTAATAAATTTTTTATATAGAGTAGATGAAGTATACACAGTTGATTAATAATTATTCCAAACAATGAAAACTGGTATATAATTTATGTGCCTCAAAACATGGAGTAGAATACAGTACCGTACATGTTCGAAGAGATGAAGATGCCCTGAATAGAATGAATCGGAGGAGGCCAGCAATGGCATACATGCAATCATGCAACGCCTCATCGACATGTAGTGGACATTTTTTGAAAACCGATGATGTTAAGCAATGCTGTTCTAATAACTATTTTAACTAGCTCATTCGAAACAAATTCTAATGGCAGATTAGTTAATAGGTGGTTAAAATGTTTA
This sequence comes from Parazoanthus swiftii, assembly GCA_025403585.1. Lineage (NCBI taxonomy): Eukaryota > Metazoa > Cnidaria > Anthozoa > Zoantharia > Parazoanthidae > Parazoanthus > Parazoanthus swiftii. Next base: position 4,783 of record JAOBYE010611076.1, read on the forward strand.
TAAAAATCCAAATGTTTTGTGTACCCAGGACCCAGACATGTTCTGGGACTTCATAACGTTGCGCCCAGAGACCACACACCAAGTGTGCTTCTTGTTCAGTGACCGCGGCATCCCTAATGGACACAGGCACATGAATGGTTACGGCAGTCATACCTTCAAGATGGTGAATGCCAGAGAAGAACCAGTGTATTGTAAATTCCACTTGAAGGTACTAGTATTTTCCTCTTTGGAAGCTTGATTTGAATGCCAGCTGAAAACTTGTATTGCTGACTTATATTAATACATGTAGTAATGAGGCAAATAAACTACTTTGTTGGTAAACTTATACAGGGAAGCCTTCTACAGGTTGTACATTGTACTTTTTAAACATAGCGACAACCCTGGTCAATGGTACAGTATTTTAATGATAATAATGCACAGTTGAACCATAGTTAATAGAGCGACGGGTTGGGAAGCTTAACAAACTTCAAAAGGAGTGAGCAAAGCTGCTTTGTTTTAGGTTGAATGAACTGTGACCATGCACATTGCTTTGTTCAATGTGTTAGCCCAAATATTTTTACTGGTTGGTTGTTCATATGCATTTCAATACCTTTTGTGCTTTGTGCACGGTCAAGGCCACTGAACAAAAGAAACAGTGAACAATAACCTATAACAAAGGAACTGGCTGAGTTTTCCTAACCATTTTGCTCTATTAACTATGGTTGAACCACATGTATTTCTCACCAGACTGATCAAGGGATCAAGAACTTGCCAGTGCCCAAGGCAGGTGAACTGTCAGGCAGTGATCCTGATTACTCCAACAGAGACCTGTACAACGCAATTGCCACTGGTAATCATGTAAGTATTACTAACTGTATATGTTTTGGTGATGACCTAAAAGTCATCATGGTTTTTGCTAGTTTTTTGTCATTCTGCGTTATAATAGCGGATACTACATGTACATTGTACAAGTTTCTTAGTGAACCTGAACATGTGTGGGTCAGAGAGATGTCAAAACAAGGTTTTATATACTAGTTGCTTTTGCAAAATGTAAAGATTTACAGTAGGTTTGTCTGTCAAATATTATGTCCAAAAATTGACGTTAAACGTATCTAAAGAAAAAAATAAAAGTTCAGTATCTTCAAAATTAAAAGTTTTTTTCCCTTCTTTATTCCTCCCAACTTATCTTAAAAATTCTCAAAATATTTGTGAATCTTCATCAACTATTAATGGTACTGCATGTGTTGCTATGATTCAAAATTTTGATTCTTTGATTGAAACTAAGGTACTGACAGACTATGGCATGTATACAGTGTACATGTACACAAAATGAATTATGCAGAAAAATCTTATAAATGGTTTTTAACCCTTTAAGCACCAAACATGACAAATGGCTTGGTGGTAAATTTGCCCAACTGAGCTCCATTCTTTCTATACAAGCAGTTTGGGAGAATTTGGCTTTTCAACTAGTTTATTCTACTTGATCAATTCCTCTATTCTCGTTACCTGTTAATATGTAATTTTGTTTGAATTTTGTAAGGAGAAGTAAGATGCCGATAAATTGCCTGGGGCTGAAAGGGTTAAATGTTAATGTTATACAGTATGTACAAATTATATATCTGTGTTCAATATACTTATGATAATTGTTTATTGTTTATGTGGCAGCCGTCATGGACCATGTACATTCAGGTGATGACGTTTGATGAGGCTGAGAAGTTCCGTTGGAACCCGTTTGACCTTACAAAGGTGCACTTTACTTGTGTCTCCCTGGCTGTTAGTGGCAGCAAAATGAATTTTTTAACACAAACTAGTCCCATTGTTGAAGAATTTCTACATTACGTGTAATTTAAGAATAACTGGTTTTTAATTTTCGAATTAATTACCCTAGTTGTCAGAGTCAGTGCCAATGCCCGAGTAAACGCCCACCCCCCTTTTCCGATGAAAGTTCTTGCATGGCATATTTTCTCAGTATTTTTGTATGTGTAAGAAGGTTCAGATTTTTCAAGGCAAGGGGGTCTGAGGGATTTTTTTGTTTCTAAATCTTGCAAATACTTTTCCTAGAAGTTTGGACAGAGTTCTCCACCATCTGAGATTGACTTGTAGTATTCAGATGACTTTTCAAAATACTTGTATTTGGAAAATACACTAGGTTTTTTTACAGCTAGGTTAAGAAATTAAAAACAATGATTAATGATTTTTTTGAAATATACTTAGATTACATAGATCTCAGAGGCTTCAGACAGTTTCAAGTCACTTCCATGGCTCCCAAAACAGGAAACTTGTGAAAATAGCGACATTTTTGCCAGAATCAAATTAAGTGCTCTGGACAATCTTGAATCAAAATTGAATGTTGGTTTAAGATTGTGACAAAGGGTGTCTTTTTGCACAGAGCCCTTCAATTAATAGATAACACCAGTTAAATTTGTTCTGTCAGATCTGGCCCCACAGCGAGTACCCGCTCATCCCTGTTGGCCGCATGGTGTTGAACCGCAATCCCAAGAACTACTTTACCGAGGTTGAACAGATTGCTTTTGCCCCATCTAACATGGTGCCAGGGATTGAGGCATCACCAGACAAGATGCTTCAGGTAAGCTCAAACATTTAATTTGCCTTTCATGTTTGTACAATCATGTATTGGAAGGCTGTTTTGTGGAAGTGGGTTATAGAACTGAAAATGTGTACACACATTCCTTGATACTGGTGAATATTTAATCATTGAGTGAACAGCACTGTGAAACAGTGTGAACTGATAATGCTTTGTACGTGAAGCAACTGATAGCACTGTGGCAATGATATAGAAACTGCCATCTCTGTGGCAGTGATGGCAACTAGTATCACTGTGACAGTGATGGCAACTGACAGCTATGCCACAGTGAATGTTCACTAGTGGAACAGCGATGGGCTGGCAATAGACAGTGCTGTAACAATAACATTTGGTGCTATCAAGCGCTTATTTTTCAAAACATGTACGCTGTTGCAGTGCAGTGGCTATCACCACTGTAACAATTCTGACACTGCTGCTGCTGTACGTCACAGCACTGTCACTTGCCGTAAATATAGCATTGTGTGAACTTCACCGTCGCCACTATCAGAACTTTATTGTGCGTATTTATAAGGATACCTGTCTTTCCATTGAGATTGATCATTCCAGCTTTTAAGTACAACAATTTCTGATATACTTAGCTGAATTTTTCCCAATCACAAGAAACTATTTTTACGTACAAAATATATGTTGATAATTTCGTATTTTGTATTAGGGCAAATAAATATGAAACTTGGAAGAACCGACCACAGACTTGAGTGTCGTGAATTTGAATAGTTATTCAAAGCTGTCAACTACTCGTTACTCTTAAGGCTGGTTTGTGCTACTTGTGGTAAACTCACACACTGTGCGTGTAGATACCCTCCACTCTTCACTTGTCTTACAGCATGACTCTTGAATGCCCGCTAATACATTAACATGTACTACTGCTATTTGTCAGTAATGGTCTCTGATTGGATACATGTTGCATCATGGGTGACGGAACATGTTGCATCGTGGGTGACGGAACATGTTGCATCGTGGGTGACGGAACGTGTTGCATCATGGGTGACGGAACATGTTGCGTCATGAGTGGCGGAACATGTTGCATCATGGGTGACGGAACATTTTGTGTGTTCTGGGTGTTAAAAACAAAATGAAATGAAAGTATCAAAGTCTCAGTGGTTGTGTTCACGAAGTCCTATTTTTCATATAACCCCCCTCCTCCCCTACAAGCTCTCGTATTGAGTGTTATGTTTATTTTGCCGCTTAAATTTCATTTATCTCAAGCAATATTTAGAACTTCACTTGATAGATCCTGCTAAATGGCTTGTGGGTAAGACGTTTGTGCAACTGTACTCTCGCTTGCAGGGCCGTCTGTTTTCCTACCATGACACCCACATACACAGGCTGGGACTCAACTATCTGCAGTTACCTGTCAACTGCCCCTTCCAAACCAGGGTTCGGAACTACCAGCGGGATGGTCCACAGTGCTTTGATAACCAAGGTGTGTTGATACCGTTTGCTCGCACTCTTTGGCACCTGCGGCTCATCACACGAACGTCAACGAGAACGTTACAAAACAATGGACTTATTTACAGAACACAATGACTTCATATGGGAATGCAATCAGCTGGCTACTTTTCTACCGTCGTCTTTAGAAACAGAACGTGAAAACTCAGTTTTGGAGTTTTGTGGAGAACGTGAACTTTGTAGTACGAATCATTTCAGTCTTCGTGCAGCTTATTTATTAAAAACAAAGCTTTTAATATTTCGTATTCACACACCTTCGATAAAACAATGAACTGGGAATGACTGAGCTATGCAAACAAGGAAAGGAAAAACGGAAAGTTAAAAATTTAGCAGCCGTCTTCGTCGACGTTCGCGCCATTGCTGATTAGGGTCCCTGATGGTTCGGAAGAGCAAACCCCTGGTGCCTCCCCCCCCAGGATACTGACATGCAAGCAATAATAGTTAACTTGTCTTCTGTAATGAGTTGTCTCGCAATGACACAAACTCCGCACATACTTCTAGACAACCTAGTGCTGCTCAAGAGTAAATCCTTGTTCTGTTTTGACCGTTTTGTTCATTTATCCTTTTGGAGTTCAAAAATATTACTACAATTTCCTTGCGCATAAATTTGGTTTTAAAAAATGGAAAAAGAGAGGAAGTGGTGATGTTTTTAGTTGTTTTGTAAGCTCGCTATTGGACATTTTAGCCCTGTTCTAGAAAGATTTAGTACAAAAAGAAAAGCCTCTCCTCTCTCTCCCCCCACCTCATCCTAGCGGCCCACCTCCCCTGCATTTCAAACTAACGTCTCCAGGAGACCAATCTAAAAACACTAAACCAGTGGCTTAATCTGAAATTCATCAAATTTTCAAATGATATGGTAGAATCATTTGAGTATATTTGTTTTTCTCCTTCTTTCAACAGACGACGCTCCAAATTACTTCCCCAACAGTTTCTCAGGCCCAGTGGACGATCTGAAGTACTCCCCAGCGGCATGTCAGGTAACTATTTCATTGATAAGTAGCGGTAAATGTTGGAGCATCAATCGTTGCATTCAATCATGAATCAGTTAGTCGTTTCAATGTTGTCAAGTCAAGACTGATATTTAAATACAATACATACTAGTTATGCAATGCTTTCTAGTGGGAGTCCTTGGAATATGCCACGCGTCACTTGTATTTTCCGTATACACACGAGCCTTTACGAAGAAAATGCAAGTGACAAGTGGAATTTTCCACAGACTCCCACGAGTAAACGTTGTAAAACTAATTTATGCCATGCCTAAATCTTTTGAAAAATAGAGAAAATGTTGGAAACGGTTCAGAACAGTTTTTGAGGAGTTTTTATTAATTTCATGAGTTTTCGTAAAATCTTCGGACGTGATCGGAACTGTTCCGAAACGTTCGCAAGAGTTGAAAAGTGTCGGAGCTGATTTTTAGAAGACTAAAGGACGCCAGCAAAACTGTTGGGCGCAAGTAATGACGGGAAGGTCGAGAGAATACTACCGGTTGCATACCGCAGAGTATGCAACGGCGATCCTAGCGTCTGATTGGCTGTATTTTGTCAAGGCATGGCATGAATATGTATACGCGTTGAACATTTGTAGATGAAAAGTTGTTTTATCCCTTTCATCCTGTAGCACATCAGATGTGTTATTTATCATTACACTAGTCTGTATGTACTTCTCGTTAGCAGTTTGGAGTGAATCTTGGAATGATTGTCGTGTCTGATCTCATTACCGAGTTACATACGACGTTTATGTAAAGATTGTAATGGCAAGATGGCTGTTGACCAGCCGACTGGGGGCTGAAAAGGTTGAGAGGCACTTTCAAGGGAAGGTTTTTCTGATAAAACCAGATATGTGTCAATATTTATGTACTTTTGTCGTTTCAATCGGTGTTGCATGACAGAATATCATCATTTAAAAATAGATAAAGATAATCTATGAGGCAAAAAAAGAAACAACGAAATTGGAGGCAAACGGAAAGATGAGACTGATAGAAATGGAGTTACAGCTCTCTAAGGCACCATTTAGCACCCTAGCAAAATCCTTCCCCCGAGATTAATTGCCTGGACGGGCTAACTTTCCCTATTTGTTTGACTAGTTCAACGAACCGTTTATATGAGATATTTAACTCGCGAGGCGAGAAACCTGGGGAGGGAGATGCCCAACATTGGCAGGATCGTGTAGTAAATTATGTAACCTGACCTTGCCGACAGACTGAAGAAAACCAAATTGTTAAAACTTCATGTAAACGCTCCGCAAAGTTGTGAGTCGTGGGCAGGGAAGGGAGCCAAAATGTGGTCTGACAACAAAGTTCTGATAAACAGTTATATTACCACAGACTTCTGTAAACGGCTTTTAACAAATTTTGGCTGTGTTCCTTTTGTTCCATTTAAAAAAGGTGACCCAAGTTCCTAAACTCGTGTGAAGTATTTTGTTTTAAATCCCATTTTTCGTCTTGATTTTCGCCATTAAATCGTAGTGTATGTTCGTGATCAAACATAACGTTTTGCAAATGTTTTTAGCAAGAGCGATTTTTAGCATTTTACTGATACACGTGAATGTCAATTTACACGTGATCTTGGATATATTACGTAACAACCGGTTCTTCTTTACTGCTGTTCAAAGCGTGGTTTATCAGCTGTTTTTGATAGCAAGGTCAGGTTGCCTTTATTAAATTCCATTTCATAAAATGTGTCCCAATTCTATTTTAAATCCCACTTTCTTCAAATTTTTGCTTCAAAAGCGTCGAGTCTTTGTTTCTGACTAAATATTTCGTTTTGCAATTTGCCGTTATACTATCACGAGTGTGTTCTTTCGGCTGAAAGGACTTTTAAATGTGCATGTGAGAATCTGAAGAAATTGATAACTAGTGTCAAATTACACGTGTCCTAGGTTACGTAAGAGTTACGTAACAACCGATAAGAAATAGTTAAAGCTATTCATACTCAACTACTGAAGCGTGACACGTCAGCTATTTTTAAAATTATATTTTTAGAATATGCTTTTGTTATATATTAATATGGCGAACTAGTTCAAACTGGCCAAGAGGATGGGGGGTCAAACTGGTCCCTCGAGGTTTTTCAAACCAAAAACTTGAAGCTTTTTTAATGAAGCGTGCAGTTGTGGGTGTTAATTAAATGGCGTCATCATTTTAATTTATGCAAGTTTATTTAATAAGCAAAATGTGGTTTGAATAGAAGGTGAACCTTTTTGACAACATTTGTTCAATTTGCTCTTTCCCACTGCATGCTTCCTTTCCTTTCCCATTCGAGCCTGTAACAAAATCTTTTCCACAAAGTTGAAAAAATGCTGATTTGCCAAAAATAACTCGTTCAGAAATCCAGGATGGTGGACATGTTGTGAAAACGGCTGTTCAACATTTTGTAGTTAAAACTTAATTTTTTTATTGAAAGTAATTGCCTAAGCCGAAGTTACTCACATGCCAAAGCCCGATCATTTATATGTACATGTAACCATTTGGAAATCCATCGGGACTATATCCCCATCCCCTCCCCCAAATACTCTTTTGCGCCGATTTGCCACTAAAAATGATTTGGGCGTTCCACGTTTTAGAAAAGAAGAATATGTTAGTTGATTCAATCATTCAGTTCATTTTGAAAAATGACATTTTTACAGTTCTGGCGATTGGCTTTGGAAAGTGGACCACATTCCACGCAATCTTTGTTGTGTCGCACTGCTTAATCCTAAACACTTGCTACTCGCTTGTCTTTTGAAAGCACATAACAAACTGGTCGGGCAATCTGCCAAGCTGTCAAATTCAAGGCTTATAATGTTTACATATACCAACTGACAATACAAATATAAATTGATGCCATAAAATCTCTGTTGAGGCTCCGCTTCCTTTTCTTTTACGTCAGAGATCCAAGTATGTCCCCCTTCCAATAATAGAAAATTATGTACGAACTCGAGGTGCGTAAAACAGTGACTTTTTTTCGCTAATATAAGTCACTGTTTAATCCTGTTCATGAACCGAGTCTTAAATTAGCACCTGTTTTCTGCTTTCGATTAAGCCTCCCTGTCAGTCACTATTGAGCTTTCGATCACTATTGTTCAAATAGAGCTGTCAGTTCACGAGTCTTGTCCAAACAGAGCTGTCAATCACTCATGGTCGAATAGATCTGTCAATCACTCATAGTCGAATAGAACTGTCAATCACTCATGGTCGAATAGAACTGTCATTCACTCATGGTCCAATAGAACTGTCAATCACTCATGGTCGAATAGATATGTCAATCACTCATGGTCGAATAGAACTGTCAATCACTCATGGTCGAATAGAACTGTCAATCACTCATGGTCGAATAGAACTGTCAATCACTCATAGTCGAATAGAACTGTCATTCACTCATGGTCGAATAGAACTGTCATTCACTCATGGTCCAATAGAACTGTCAATCACTCATGGTCGAATAGAACTGTCAATCACTCATGGTCGAATAGAGCTGTCAATCACTCATGGTCGAATAGAACTGTCAATCACTCATAGTCGAATAGAACTGTCATTCACTCATGGTCCAATAGAACTGTCAATCACTCATGGTCGGATAGATATGTCAATCACTCATGGTCGAATAGAACTGTCAATCACTCATGGTCGAATAGAACTGTCAATCACTCATGGTCGAATGGAACTGTCAATCACTCATGGTCGAATGGAACTGTCAGTCACTGATGGTCGAATAGAACTGTCAATCACTCATGGTCGAATAGAACTGTCAGTCACTCGTGGTCTAATAGAACTGTCAATCACTCATGGTCAAATGGAACTGTCAATCGCTCATGGTCGAATAGAACTGTCAATCACTCATGATCGAATAGAACTGTTAATCACTCGTGGTCGAATGGAACTGTCAATCACTCATGGTCGAATATAGCTCTCGATTCACTCATGGTTGAATAGAGCTGTCAATCACTCATGGTCGAATAGAGCTTTCGATTCAGTCATGGTTGAATAGAGCTGTCAATCACTCATGGTCGAATAGAGCTGTACGACCTGAAGGTTAGAGCGCCGCTTTTCAAACCACAAAACACACACAGTTGCAATTCTGTTTACGTTTGTCTTAAGACAGGAAGTCTGCTTTTCTGTTGTGTCAGTAGAATAACGTGACACGAAGATGTACGTGTATTAACAACAATAGTTTCTCGTGACCCACTACTCGTGACCCATGGCCCTTTACTCTTGACTGATTACTCATGACCCATTACTCCTGACCCATGACTCGTGACCCACTACTCATGACTCGTGTCCCATTACTCGTGACCCATTACTCATGACCCGACTCGTGACCCACTACTCATGTCCCATTTCTCATGACCCATCACTCAAGACCCCTAACTCGTGACCCACTACTCATGACTCATGTCCCATTTCTCATGACCCATTTCTCATGACCCGTTACTCATGACCAATTACTCATGACTCATGTCCCATTTCTCATGACCCATTTCTCGTGACCAATTACTCATGACCCATTACTCATGACCCATTACTCATGACCCATTACTCGTGACCCATTTCTCATGACCAATTACTCATGACCTATTACTCATGACTCATGTCCCATTTCTCATGACCCATTACTCATGACCAATTACTCATGTCCCATTTCTCATGACCCATTTCTCATGACCAATTACTCATGACCAATTACTCATGTCCCATTTCTCATGACCCATTTCTCATGACCAATTTACTCATGACCAATTACTCATGTCCCATTTCTCATGACCCATTTCTCATGACCAATTACTCATGACCAATTACTCA
>JAOBYE010611076.1:14686-27036 GCA_025403585.1 Parazoanthus swiftii
TGTCCCATTTCTCATGACCAATTACTAATGACCCATTACTCATGACCAATTACTCATGTCCCATTTCTCATGACCAATTACTCATGACCAATTACTCATGTCCCATTTCTCATGACCCATTTCTCATGACCAATTACTCATGACCCATTACTCATGACTCATGTCCCATTTCTCATGACCAATTACTCATGACCAATTACTCATGACCCATTTCTCATGACCAATTACTCATGACCCATTACTCATGACCCATTACTCATGACCCATTACTCATGACCCATTACTCATGACCCATTACTCATGACCCATTACTCATGACGTTACATTAGGGGAGTCAGGATGGTCAAGTGGTTAGCACTCGTGCTTCCCACCTCTGTGGTTCCCGGATCGAACCCTGGGCTTTTTCTCCTGTTTTGCTCCCTCCACAAAATCGACTTGCACGCCAATATCTGTGCCGTTGAGCAGCCTCTCCCAGCGGAACGACGTTAAATATAGTTTAGTTTCGTTTGACCCATTACTCGTGACCCACTTAATTACTTGTGACCCATTATTCATGTCCAGTTACTCATGACCTCATGGCCCATTACTGATGACTCATAACTCGAGGTTCGTTTTTACCTCACTTAATGCTGACTCATCCTACTTCGTATTTGTAGTGCAGTGGCGATGTGAAGAGATACAACACGGCTGATGAGGACAACTTCTCCCAGGTATAATTACTGAAAAAAAAGCGCAATACAGAAGCACCACACCCTGACGTGAAAAACATCTCGGCACAATTAGTTACTCTTGCATTCGAAGGGATAAATGTAGGGGAATTGGAGTTTGTTTCGCCTTGATTTTGAAGAGGATTGAATTAACAATTATGTCAAGATGACTACATATATGTCAGAAGTTAGACTTGTTTGGGACTAGTTGACTCTTATTATTGTTATAGTAACACGTAAGTTCACTTTTAAACGTGTAAATTCCATGCAGTTGTTAAATTAGAGACACAGGAACAAGTCATTACGTCAAATGATCGTACCTCCCACAGTATTGTGAGTGTAGTTATATAACAGTTAAAGATTATTATAGACGCTGACTTGTAAAAAGGCAAGTTCTCTGCTTGGTGTTGAATGTTCCAAAATATATGCAGTTCGTTGTTCGTAACAACTGTTAAAACTCATGAGTTTGTTTGGTTTCAAATTAGTGGTTGCAGTTCAGGCCCAGCATTTGATGAAACAGCTTTAAAGGGGGTTCGACACTGATAAAAAAATGAACTTTAAGGAATATAGAACGTTTCGGTTAGAATAGTATAACTGTCGTCAGCCTGTCTGAAAAACCAGTAATAGCGTTTCGCTAGAAAATGCGCGGACGAGATATTAAAAGAAAGCTAAGACTGATTGTAAAAAAGTCTATCCATGTATGGCACGCGACTTGAATGATTTGTTTCTCACGGATACATGACGTAATGACAGGCGGTCAACCTTGGTTCAGGATCGTCGTTCATACGGTTTTGTAGAATGTCTTTTACTGAACTTGATGTTCGTTTTTCAAGGACTAGATAATCCCCGAATGTAGACTTTTGTCCCTGAAAGTTCTTGAAAACAGTAGTGTAGAGTATAAAATCATTTTTAATATTTCTTTCGTGACTTTTCTTACTTGAAAATTTTATCTTTCGGGTGTCAAAGCTATATTGTCATCTGATTGTCCAGGTGACTTACTTCAAGCCAGTAATATTCCTGAAAATCTTGAATTCTTTGCCTAAAAGTGTTTGAAAGTGCTTGAATTAAGCACTTGAAAAAGTGCTTGAATCTCATATGGTGAATTATTCAGTTACATGTTTTGAGTTGGTATTCTGTTTGCGTTTGTGCCTGATATTGTGCCAGGAAGAAATTCTTATCTGCTACAAGACCACTTAATTGTGTTCATGTAAACATCAGGAACGTCAATATCATTTACAAACATCAGTCTTTGCTTTCTTAATCTTTTTGTTGTTCATTTTTAACCGAAGGCTGTCTCTAGTTTTTCTAAAAAGACCGAAGAAGAGTATTTTAACTAGTGTGTTTTTGCAGTTTTGGGTAAGCGCCAACCCCTTTTGAAACCAGCTTAGCTAGTTGTTGAGAAGTACCGGTTCACAGGCATTTTTATCGTCGTCCTGATGCTCGGTTTTGATCACCAGCTATCTAGACTATCAAGCTTCCTCGAGCGTTGGTCTTTCGTCAGAACTTGCAAGTGATTCAACATCCATGTTTAAGTATTCCGTATCAAAGCTTGGCAATCAAAGCCTATACTTAGCAAAGTGCCCTCATTAACTTTCTTGTGATCAGAATGTAAATAGTCAACAACAGCAACAACAACAACAACAACAACATTTATTAGGTATGACCATAAATATACATGGTATAACCTCGCTAAAACTTATTAGGTAAATGTAAAAGAAAAGTAATTATTAACTAAATTACATTAATAAAAAATAATAAATAGTTTTATCAGTGACATTTAATAGGCCTTTTCACACTAGGATCGTAAGTAGGTCCAAAGTAGGCCCACATCGTACTTTGACCCTACTTTGTGTGTGAATGGGATATAGTAGTCCTAAAGTATGATACTTTAAAGTAGGCTTCATCAAAAGAGCCGCACCCTACTTCAAAGACTGATCGGACCAGTCTTACGATCCTACTCGCACACCTCCGAATCAAACGAGCTTTTAAAGCCTGTCATCTTTTGATTAATTATGAAATTGGATAACCACCACACGGCCAGCTCGTGAAGCTGTTGTACTCTGTAATTAAGCCCATTGTTTTGTAACGTTCTCATTGACGTTCTCGTTCTCTGAGAACTCGGAATGGTAATTTTATTGGCATTATGACAAGTAGTTACTTATAAGTAACACACTTAAAATGCGAGAGTGAATACGTTTTGTAAAGCAAACATCACGTCCAAAAGTAGGATGGAGGGAACAACCTACTCTGGACCTACTTTCGATTCTAGTGTGAAAAGGCCTAATAGTTTTTCGAGATGTAAGTACATATAGATTCATATAGATTCAACATTTGCAATTGTTGGAGCATAGCGTCGCAGCTGATGTTGCTAGAAAGCATTTTTAGATTTTTGGTGCAATACTGACGGAAGAGATTTCTGGGAGATGGGTAATTTTCAAGAAGTTTAATAGTCGCCACCAGTTTAACAAGATTACTAACTCTTCCCTGAAGGAGGTGATTATTGCTTTTGCCTCAAGGTCCCTAAACATAACGAATCGTCCTTAGGTCATATGAGAAGTGGGCCTTATGAATCACGTTAATAGACTCAACATAACTGCACGTTGTGTCTGTTTTAAGAGAAGTGAGCTGCATTCACTCTGTTGTTTCTCGTGACAGGTTACTAACTTCTGGAACAATGTTCTGAACGTGGAGGAGAGAAAGAGACTGGTTGACAACATCGCCGGCCACCTGAAGGATGCCAAGGAGTTCATCCAGAAACGTGCAGTGAGTGTTGTACATATATGATACTAATAATACTACTGTAGTTGGACACAGGTGTGGAATCCATTTTCTCAAAGGCAGTCCTATGAAGCTACAAATAAGCCATGCATATGAAGTAGTTTCCTATATAAGTGAATAAACCACTTTTAAGTTTAGTTCAAACATACAAACTAACTGTTAAGAGTATTGAGTATTGACGATGTAATAATGGATCAATGAGGTTTCTCGGAAGTGTCCCGCCCACCCCTCCCCTAAACCTAAACCTAACCCCAACCTTAACCCTAACCTAAGGGAGGGGTAGGTGAGTAGTCAGTTGCCCAGAGACCTAAAATATAAACACTTATAGGAGTTGCAGTAACAGTAGTAGTAACGGCAATAACAATAACAACAACAACAACAACAACATTCAACAACAATAAAAACAACAATAGTTATCTTAAAAGTGAAACAGTGGTAATTTATATCAAGAGTTCTGCACTTTATCATTAGCATTCTATTTCTAAGTTTTCGTGTCCTTTATCCTGTGTTCTTGTTTCTGTAGGTGAAAAACTTCAGTCAAGTGCATCCAGACTTTGGCCGCGGTCTTGCCACTCAGTTGAACAAATACAACAAGGTAAGAAAATAGTCGGAGAAATGCGTTGATATTTTAATGTATTACTGACTTTCAGGAATTAGGTTTTAGTTATGCTGTCCTCATTGTCTCAGTTTTTGAGTCGGTCATTTGCCAAATTTTCCAAGTTCCATTTAAATTCACACAAACAATAAGTTGAAATCCAGGTTTGTCGTTACAACAAATACAGACTACAGTAATAACCGTTTCTGTTATTGTGCTCTTTTGCGATTAAAACATGCCGAAATAAGTTCCCTTTTCCATTTTTCCGATCTAGCCCGTCTGAAAAGTCAGTTCTTTAAAAATAGAACGTACTGATTCTGGCCAGAATGGCCCTGCTCATAGATCAGAGCCGCTCAGTTCTCCCGCTTCGATCGTCCGCCGGAGCGCGGGAATTTGTAGAGTTGTGGCGGGAAATAATGTTTGCGTGCGCCTTTCCTTTTAGCTTTAGCCGCGGAGAAACTGTTTACACGTTAAAAACATGGTTTAGTTTTGCCACACTGATAAATATTGAAAAGTATATAATTGCAAAAAGCTTGTTCTTTGTTATCCACCGAGCTCAAATTTGGGTAAAATTGACCTCTGCTACAATTTCTTTTGCTGTAATATCTTTGTTCACTGTATTTTCAGTTAAGAATCGATGACTCACAAATTCAAAAAAGAAAAACGAGAGCTTTGGTACATAGATCTATTAGATTCCGGTGCTTCAATACACCATCAACAACGTCCAACTTGAAAGGTAACATTTTACAAAGAAAGAGTGTGCCATGACTGTATTGGTAAGCCGTTGGTTGAATTTATTAAGAATTGAAAAAAATATGGGCGAGCCACCTTTAATTTCATGTTATAAAATCTCAAAGTTGCGTTTCAGTTAGAAAAGTTCTTTCTTTGTCGACTTGACCCACAAATCGAGATTAGTAACAGCAAATATCCATTCTTTTTTCGTTCGTCAATTCATTGTGTCATTTCTGAGAACATCGTCCATGAGCTGACCTTCAAAAGTAACTTTTAAATCAGTTTGACGTTTATGTTTGAAATAGTTTTACAAACAACCAGCTGGACCGCGCAGTTCACAAAGTATTTTAGTCGCATTTCCAATTCATGTCTTTCTTTTATTGAAATCTGCGCTTTAATATTTTTACACAAACTAGCACATCACCTAGTGATAAACAGTATTTGTAAAGTATCCAGTCAAAAATTTTACAATTGCCTTTTTTTTTGACCGACCCGATCAGAAACGACGGTAAATAAAAAAGAAAAACTAGGATAGCTTGAAATCTATTTTGAAAATATCTCATAAATTAAGTTTTTCTTCTTTCCTTTTCTGCTGCCTCGTGAGCTAACCCGTGTGATGCTCACGTGATTTTTATTTTGTTTGCAGGGTGCTGCCGGGTCAGAGCATGCTAGACTTTGAACAACCGCTGGTCGTCGAACTTAGCAGACTGACTGAACAACGTTGATACGAACGACTGCGTTCTTCATTAGTACACGAAGCTGATGTTTTAGAGACTTTAGTCACAATGAGATACGAATCCAATAAACGGGACTGATTTTGCAGACCATACAAAATCAATTAATTAAGAAAATTGAGTTTAAGGCATCAAAAAAGACGACAGAGGGTTTGTGATGCAAAGTATTAATCATTTCAAAACTTGAAGAGATTGTCAACATTTTACACTTGGGTCATGTCGTACAACTATATTTGGTGGCAAGATCATGCAATAGTGCATGAAAATCAGCTGAGCCCTCGAATAGTTTGTTTGGATAAACCTTAATTGATAGCTGTCATTTACTGCGGGACGCGGCCAAGCGCGACTGACTGCTTGTAATCCATACATAGCTTGTGGTTTGTTACAGTGTGTCCAATATTAAAACAGGCACTATATATTCGCTTTGTGTTTGTGTGCGAAGGGGGTGGGACACAAAAAAGTTAATTTTCTGATCTGCGAATAGACCCTGGAGACGTCAGTTGAGACAATGTCACGGCAGTTGAATGCCCAACATTCCAGTCCTAAAGACACGGATATGGATATGTGCCTCTCGTATATAAACTTCCTTTTAAGAGCCTTGACGAGTTTCCTTACTCCCATCGTAAACATATTTGTGAGCTTGCAAAAAAGATTATAGGTTTCTCTCATAGTTTTAGTGAAATTTCATTTTATTTTTCAAATGTGAAGTGAAATGTACACCGAAGTCGATGTCGTGACAAACGTCTCCGCGTCCAGCGAACCGGAAATGACCCATCATGGAAATTGCGCAAAGGCGTCATTGTATATTATTGAGATCGTGTAATATCAATATGCGAAAAAGGATTTGTCACAATGACAATTGCCAAGTCATCGCTGAATCACCGCGCAGTTGATCGAAGCCGTTGTGCGCATAGGACGCAGCAATAAAAGTCTCGGTTGCTATTCTAAAGACCACAAGGACGGTGACAGTGTCCACTTCTTCAAATCCATAAATCGAGATGGCAAGTCGTCCAAAATGTGCCGAGCAACTCTCGGAGTACGCGGCCAAACAAGATCCTAAGGTAAGGATGTTCTGCTCGTGACGTATTCTCCATCAAGCTCGCTGGATTGCTTACCGACCTCGCTGAACACTTTCCTCCTCCGCTAAATTTGAAATTGAAACGAAAAAGAAGTATGCATTTCGGATTTTGTACTTGTCGATGTTGTTCATTTGTATTTTAAAAAGGTATTTTTACACCGAACGTTCTTGGTTAAAGGAACTGTCTCCAGAGAAGCGGTTAGTTTTGTAGCTAGCGCTTGAATCTTGCAGCAGTTTGTGAAGGCTTGGCCTGTTTTAGATAGCTGTTACAAAAACTTAGGCTCTAAAGTGCACTTTTAAAGTCAAATCTGTGCTTGATGAGGATTTGATGTTCTGATGATTTAGTTGGAATTCCGTTAGCAGTCGTCTTCGATTGAAGTTTATTTCCGTGTCTGTGTGAGCTAGCCAGTTCTAACGGCCATCATGGCTGCAAACCTTTCGCGTACTGTATATTGCGATGCAACAGGCCTATGCTTGCGCTGTCACGAACAGCAGTTGGTTCAGGAATAATGGGCCGTATTAATGAGCAACAACACTGAGTTTTCTGCTTCACAGCAGTCTGGAAATAAGAATTTTCCAATACCCTGACCAACTTGTACTTTTAAGATTCATTGTGAAATGGATATTGGCCATTTTCTTTCCTCGGGCATTTCGACAAAAGATGCATGAGTGGTTTGACGCTTGAAGTGGATGAAGGCTATTGGTCAGAGATAAGGAAAATGTGGGCTGGGGGAGGGGCGGGTCAAGCTTCCTTAAGAATATCGACCACTTTTGAAGGTTTGAATTTTAAAATTCAGACGCTTTAAAAATCACTTCAGGTACCATGATTGTCGGAGATCGCAAAAATATATCTCCAGTTATTGGGCCGTGCACAGTCTGTGTCTATAAAACTTCTTAAAACGTACATAAGCAGATACAGCGTTGTTCACAATATTGATTAACAACCGGTGTCCGCACTTTGTTCTATTTTTGCAGTTGTATTGTCGGAATAATAACGCAATTGGCAGTGAACGTGCAATATAAAATGAGCCCCTAAAGCCATGTTTATAATATTAGCATTCTTTTTTGAGTTCTCAAAAACATTAAAAGCTGGCTCAGTTATTGACATATAATGCGTGGGCAATTGCAGGTTGTCTATTGTTCGTTTGTTATCCTTTTAATGGCCGTCTTAAACCCAAACTGCACTTAGTTAGCAGCCGTTGTTAAACTATTGAGAGTACTTGGGAAAATTCGATAATACTGATGCTAAATGGATCCGTGTGGGGTAAAGTGCTTGGCGAACAAAACCTTGCTAAATAATATACTCTATGACTTGTGGTTGACCGAGGTACAATACTGTTTATATCGCAGCAACTCAATACGATTCCGAATTTGTATTGTGTTTGTGGTTCTGAGGGATGGCACGGAACACGAGTAGTTCTAAACTGTCATTACATACCCAGCTTGCGATCAAGTGTTGGTTTTCGTGCGCCGAGTGTGGTCACACAAGATCGAGCATAGCCAGTAATTTTACTTGACTCTGGACACAAAAAATATCAAATTTAATCTTTGAGACAAGAGGATGCGATCTGTTTCGATGATTGGTCAATATCTGGGTCTCTTAATGTCTGTGTTTTGACTGCAGAAAAAAAAACTGGCAAAGATACTTCACTTTTTGCGTAAGAAGTTTTTAACTTCACCTTAAACTATCTTACTAAGTTAAGTCGTCCGTACAGTTTAAACGGGAAAAAAACACGATCATGGATGAGCAAAAATGAGTAGTCATTAATGAAAGTTTAATACAAACACAAAACAAACTTATGTTACAAATTTTTACAATATTACTACTGCTGCACTATGTTAACCAAACGAAACAAAATCTGTGTACTCTCCATATTTCAATGTTTATTATGGGTTTCGGATGACAGCCGCTGGCACGATTGCGTAAGAATGAAAAGGAGCATCTACATTATTTAGAGGTTCAAACTTTGAACTGAGCTGAACGTTGACTGTGCTCTTTTCAACTTTTTACTGAGATAAGATCAGTAATTTTTAAAATACTTCGCTTGAATTCGATTCGTACATTTGTTTGATTTTACTTGCCAGAAAATTTACTTGAGCGCAGACATATGGTGATATGGCAAATATGCTATGACGGCTGACTACATACGAATACTTGAATAGTTTACTGAGCGCTCGGTGGGAAAACAGGTATTGGACTTAACATAGCCGTTTTCTTAAAGAGAAAATGTAATGTGGTGGGAAATTTCCCATATAATGCGATGGAATCACTGAGAATTGAACTTTAACCCAAAGCGCTCCACAAATATGCCAGGGAATGGCTGCAACCAATACCACCACACGAGGTAATCGATACGCGCTTTTTGCTTGTGCTCACCATGTCATATCACTATTCTTGTTTTAAAAGTGAAAGATTGGTCATCCTAGTTACACACCGTTACACATGCACGATCCTCATTTGCATTTTACAGAGCTGTCTTATAAAGTTTTTTTTTTTATCTCAAACGCAAATAGCAAACACGCGTTTGAACATTTGGATTTAGCGCAAAAAACACTGCCCTTGATTAAGGTTATGGATCAAGTTTATTTCACTACAACAGCTATCTATTAATAATATGATTGGAAAATCGAACCAGATCAAAACAATCACTTGAGTGCATGGAACTGACGAATGGTTAGATTTTGCGTAAACAACTTATGCAGTATCGTAGGAGCGTATTATTTTCTAATCTAATGGTTAATAATATTAATATCAAAATCCATTTTATCTTGTATAAACACCAATCCGTTAGCTTTTTAAAAGAATAAAATGCATACGCGAGCAAATACCAAAGTAACTAATGATAAATTATTATTTCGGTTAATTAAATTGTGAGAGTTTTGATAGTTTTTCCACCGTAGGACGTAAAAGTGAAATTCGTATTGACGATATGCAAAAAGAATATTCTCCGGCCTGTAAATTAACTCTCACAAGATCGAACGCATTTTGCAGGTTTTTGATCACCGCTAATGGCTAATAACATCACGAATATTGATCCTTGTTTTTAAAATCAATAATCCATTGGCGTAAGTTTAAGAATGAAAAAAAACCAATCAATTACAAAAGATATTAATGAGAACATATCGTGGTTATTGTTACCCATCAGCGCAAAATTGTGTCGTACATTGAAAGCTTATTGGCCCCTGCGGTTTTAAAAATGATGGTAGACGGTATTCAAGAGCTTTTAAGGCGAAAATGTTTAATCTGAGACAAAGATGTATTGTTCAAGACACCCAAATCGTATGGCTTTGTTTTTGTTTGCAAAAACAGCTCATTCTGTCTCGTCATCCGATAACAGCGCCAAAACGTTTTCGTCATGCATAAAAGCCTTGTGGTCGACCAACTTGGATAGCCAATCAAAATGCCCGAGAAGCACTAATTCACGATTTGGGCATGTAGGAACACTGGATATTCAAGAACTGAGTAACCAATCAGGGCACACAAATAACGCTGTTCATCTGTTTAAAACATAAAATACCGATTGTTTCTTTCTCTCTCCTAGAACCCAGAACAAGCTACTACCGTCCATGGGTTTCCCCTGGGTTTTAAAACCGCCACCATGTCGGTGGGTCCCCGGGGGCCTTTATTGATGCAGGACTTCGAGTACCTGGAAGAGATGGCACACTTTGACCGAGAGCGGATCCCCGAGAGGGTGGTGCA
Source organism: Parazoanthus swiftii (assembly GCA_025403585.1). NCBI lineage: Eukaryota > Metazoa > Cnidaria > Anthozoa > Zoantharia > Parazoanthidae > Parazoanthus > Parazoanthus swiftii. The sequence continues at coordinate 25,011 of JAOBYE010611076.1, forward strand.
TGCCAAGGGCGGCGGTGCGTTTGGCTACTTTGAGGTGACTCACGACGTCACCAAGTACACCAAGATTAAAGCGTTCTCAGCCGTTGGCAAGAAGACTGACTTAGCCGTGAGGTTTTCAACAGTTGGTAAGCGGTTTGTAGGTTTTTCGCACAACAGCCCAACCCTGAGATATTTTTGTTTGACAAGACTGCCAACGCCTGCCTGCTTTGGCGCAAGTTAGGAGGACAATAAATTAATTCCTGCAAGAGAAATGGTGAAGAAAACAACTCTGTATGTCAATCCTATACAAAACCAGACTTGTATTTGAGGCCTTTCAAGGCTAAAAACAAAAAATCCGTTACTTGTTTTACATTGACCTGCCTTTTTTGCCGAGAGCTAGCCGGCTCTTAAATAGAAAATGTATTTCAATCACAGTATTTTGTTTATTATTCTTTTTATTTATTGCTGACATTGCGTAGTTTTACAACGACGAATAATAAATTCACTAAAAAAACAATCTTTTATTCTTCGTTCCATTGTTTTGAGGAAAGTCTTAAAAAAATTTATGTGGAGAGTGAATTGCTAACAAGTGTTCTTGGATTCCTGCCTTACAGGGGGTGAGTCGGGCAGCGCTGACACTGCCAGAGATCCCAGGGGATTCGCCGTGAAGTTGTACACCGAGGAGGGGAACTGGGACATCGTGGGAAACAACACGCCCATATTCTTCATCCGGGACCCCATATTGGTAACTGAGACTTTTCCTTTTATCTGGAAAATTTTGTTCAATTTTGTTCTAGATTTTTTTAATAAACAAAGCTTTGAGCCTTGACTTTGAATGTTTTTTGCAGTGTTAACAATAATAAAAACAATGTTGATAACAAGAATTAAAACAAATATTACTATTCTTCTTCTTCTTCTTCTTCTTATTATTATTATTAATAATAATAATAATAATAATAATAATAATAATAATAATAATAATAAACAATAAATGAGACTTTTTAAAAATAAACAAAGACCTTAAGTTTTGATAATATTTGCTGTTCATGCAGTTTAGCACCAGAAACAAATAACAACGTAAACACAAAGCAGACCGGTAAAAATTGAGAAATATTTTAACCTTGCTTATAATTATAATAAACATAAACTGGTATTAGCATATCTGATTGAAATATTGTCCAGTAACTAAATTAGAAACTCCTTTACCGATTATAAGCGCTAAAACGCTGGAACTGTTCCCAATATCTTTATAGATGATGATCTTCATGAAACGTGAAATGCTGCCGGCTCCACGTGAAAATCTTATTCTAATTGCATTTTTGATAATTGATTACTTTCTTTTCCTAGTTTCCCAGCTTCATCCACACTCAGAAACGAAACCCATGCACTCATCTCAAGGTAAGACGTTGTGAGAATCATGCCACAACAGATATTATATTCAACATATTATTTTCTAATTTATCTTCACATTTGCTACAAAAGATGTCAGCTTTAGCTTTTTCTAATTTTCCCTTCTCTCTCTCCCTCTCGCTGTTACACTTATATCACTCGTTAAATGTTTGTTTCGAGACTGACCTGCTCGTAATACTAAATGCTGTTTGCGAGTCAGTCACATTCCCTGCAAAAACGTCTGAAAAATTTAACTAAAATGCTTTAAGTGTGCAACCAATATCGAAAACCATGTTTTGGTGTTCTTGCTTAACTGCCATTCAAACTCCTAGGCGCAGTATCCTTTATCGTTTGAGATAAGGACAACTATTATGTTGCTGAAACACAAATCAAATCAGTAACTGATCATTAAAATGTGCGCAATTCTACCAGGCAAATCTACAATCACTTTCGGCTCTGATAAACCGTAGACCTATTGCAAAACTTTTTAGGAGTAGCCAACCACCACGTGAGCACGGTTACTTGACAAGAGTCGTTGTTGTAAGACAGGGCCCAGTTGTTCAAAGCCCGACTAGTACTAATCCTGGGTTAACTCTTAATAAACCTATAGAGTTAACCCAGGATTAGTGCTAATCGGGCTTTGAACAACTGGGCCCAG
>JAOBYE010611077.1:0-12226 GCA_025403585.1 Parazoanthus swiftii
GCACTTTCTCTGTCTCTGTCTCTGTCTCCGTCTCTGTCACTGTCTGTCTGTCTGTCTGTCTGTTTGTCTGTCTCCCTTCCTCCCTCTCTCTCTCTCAATTATGATGCTTATTTGTCATTTTTGCTTTTGTTCTTACCGCTCGATGATGCACATGACTTGCTATTGATCTGAGATTGGAAGCGGAAGTTGTTAACTTGGCTTCTGATCGGTGAACCGTAACGCCATGTGTCGCAATGATCAAAGTGGAAATGAATAGGACCCTAAAAGCTCTACGATTCTAACTCATCGCACGAACTTGATAACCTTTGACATTCCTTTTGTATTGAGTATTTTCAGGAGAGTGCGAGTGGTTTGTCTGTTTCTTCGAGTATTCAAATCATTAGTGCTAAGTCAATAAAAGTTATGGTTAGCGTCAATGTTTTCTTTTTTTAAGTTGCCTACAACTTTTATTTAAAGATATTCATGCGTTTTGAAGAAAAAAGGCTTTTATGCCAAATATAAACTGTCATTATATGGCTGACTGATTTCACGTGCTGTGATTGGTCAATTAGTACGGACTTCTAGTTCTGGTCCGGCTGTCATTTACAGCCTTACTTGACTCAAATAATCAACAAAGCCATACAACTAGTAGTAATCAAAGATGTATGGGAAGTACTGTAAGCTCTGGTGCAGTTGTGTTCCCGTTTTTGTGTTCAGCAGAAACAACTATGTCACAGTATGTCAGAGAGCTGTAAAACGTCGAAGACGCCTAACAGGAACCAACCAATTGCAAGGATGACAGACAGCTTCTCGTAACAATGGTGAAATCGGAGGCAATCAAAATGTATCGTGCGATCAGATTCAATCAACGGACTGAAAGGCAGGATCCGAGAGCTGATCGACTTCAGCGATGTGCGTTCTTCCACGGCTGCTTGCTTTTGAAAGTAATTTGACTGAATTTATAAGATTAGTTGTTTTCATGAAATTACGCACGCATGACACAAACACTAACGCCAAAGCCCTACACAGAAGGAACTGTATGACGATTTTTCCAAGGCTGCACAAAATGTATAATAAAAATTCTTCTATTTGTTTTGTTCTCTCAGTTTCATCTCGTATTGCGCTATGACTTTGTTTCGTAGTTAGCATGTTTTCGCCTTACTTATGAATATACAACGATAGCCCAGAGGCTTCTCAGACGCTGTTTTTCTTAGCAATTCCCGTTGACCCAAAACCCGACCTGCCGATATCACGGCGAGCCTTCATCCTTCCTCTCTTGAAGTTGAAGTCTTTTTACGTTTTATCCTAAAAGTTCTAGCTATTGCCGAATTTTGCTTCAGCCTCTGCAAGCAATTTGAAAACTTTTTTTACACCTCTTTTTAAAATATATTCTCGCATCAAGCATCGTTTAATGGAATGCATCAGTTTGATACTGTATTTTTATGTTGAATTACTGAACCCATAATTTACCGAGTGTAAATGTAAAAGCAAAGTCAACATTAGCATGAGAATGGTGTATTATCAAGGTGGTAACACAAAGTTGAACACATCAAATATGTATACTGTTTGCTCAATATCAGTTATCCGTAAATTGTAATGTGCTTCTGTCAAGGCTTAAGAAATTACAGCTCCAGACATCTCGCTTTTAAGGATAAAACTTTATTAAATAACAAGATAGATGCAGTTGTTTTCCGGTAGCGCTCGGTTTCCAATTACGACCAAAAGTTGAAGGCACGTTTACTCGGTTTAGAGTTTTTTAATTAAAAACTTTGTTTGAAGTGTGAAATTTTTAAACAATAGTTTTTTCGCTGTTGCCTATCTCCGGCCGAGAAAAGGAGGCAAAAGTGAATGGGGGAAGAGAAACTTCTCCCCTATTCTCGGCCGAAAACCGTTATTGCGTAAATTTACTCAAATCAAGGCTTTTGTTCAGTTTATAATCTCAAAAACAACAGAAAACAAAGCTAGCATCCACTGTGAGTTCTATTGTCGTCGGTTTAGTTTACCACGCCAGGGACCCTTGTTTTCTTTGGCAGCCAGACGCCAACAAGCTTAAATCTTTGTTGTATCTGCACAAACATCAAACCCGGTTTGGCTTCTAGACTCTTTCAAAGCTGCTTCTGAGCTAAATTTGGGTCTTGAAACGACCCATTCTTAAAACAGCTTGTTAAGAATTTGGTTGTTTTTGCTTTTATTTGAGTGTCGTGGCTTCTTGTCTTTCCGTGCCCTTAGGGCAAAACAATGAAAAATATAATCCATTTGTTATTTGCCAATATTATTGTGTTTCCGGGTTTTGTTTGTGCAACTTGTTTTTTAGGTATACGTTTATAAAATTTCGCTGTCCACCCTTTGAGTATGAACAACTCTGGTTTTTATTTGAGGTTAAGGAAAAATTTGGGGCTAATTCGAAACGTTCCTGCGATGAAAAATGTCGGGGTACAGAACTTCATGAGGTGTCAAGCCCAAGGTTTAAAAAGTGTTCAATATCACATTTTAAAATCTTTTTAGAGTATCAATTCCTCCTGGGAACGGCATATTTTGGCGGAAAAGTCAACCTTAGTAACAATAAATAAAATATTTTTAGAATTAATTAAAAAATTACTAAACTATAACATAACTGACTGCTGGAAAATTCTCACCTACCTTAGCGTTGTAAAGGACCTGGAATCCAATCGGGTGCTCATAAAGCCCCTCCACATCACGCTCGAAATAAACCCAGTGTTTTCGCTCCAAGCTCTTGACGCCTGGCGGCGAGTTGGGTGTGTAAGTCAAGCAACGCTCGGTGCAGTTGTGGCCGTATGTATAGCCATAACTCTCCTTCAACAGTCGATAGAGTTGATCGGTAACATTTCTCATCGCTTTATCTATCATTCCCAGCTCAAATGCATCGGCTGGTCGCTTGTCGTAGTGAATTGGGTAAGTCCAACCGGGAACTCTACGCACAACCACCGATTCAACTTTATGATCTGCTTTTAGGGTCACAAGAAGTTCTTCCATTTGAGGATTTGGAGGAGTTCCCATAATCGCCATGACTCGTGCTTTGCGAGCTGGTTTAGCGCCATTGCCGTCTAAATAAGCAATCGCTTCGTCCTTTGGTGGTTGTTGTAACTCGATCAGATAGATGCTGTTCTTGTCGGCGCGGGCCTTCTCGTGCGGAACAAACGTATACCTGGGGTCTTTGAGTAGGTGGTTGTATATTTCTTCAATTTCCTCCTCTGACAAGTCGTCGTAGAGCCCTGCTGATTTGGGGGGTTCGGGGGCATCGAGTTTAGTGTCTTCAGCGCAGAAAGCAACGGACGGAGCTGTCGTGCTTTTCAGTGGTGTAACTGTAGCATTTAGATTTACACTTACAGGGTGCTTGTCTTGCTTCTGATTCGATGCAACAACGCCCAACGCGATTATTAGGACAATGCACAAAATAACCAGGATCACCACCACAACTATCAAGATCTTTTCTAGCTTCGACAGTCTCGACCCTTTGAAAGCAATTCCTTTACCTTTGCCATTCGCTGCGGCCTCCCCTTCCTCGTTCATGGGAACCATTTCTTCGCCGCCTGGCATCTTGACAGCCTAGTGATGAATGCGACTCAAAGTTTCCAGTGCTTTCACTGCAGTGTTGAGGATGAAAGGACAGCCTGGATTTACCTCTTCAACACTTCAAGACGTCATTGACTCTTAACTGAAATCAGCCAATAGCTGCACAACTTACGGACAGACGCGATGGTTTTATTGTTTGCGCAGACAAAAGTTAACCTATGGCACTCACAAAATGTGCCCCAAAATTCAATCAAGTTGCGAGGTCATATGCAAATTGTTACAAGTGATTTTGTAGTTTTTAATATCGCTGCTAGATACCGCTTGTATTGTAGCAGCCTTGCGAAGTCACGTAATTCAAGGAAGACTGACTGATTTCTTTGAAGAACCCGTGTTCAGTATGAACATTAACTGCTATAACAGCTGCAAGCGAGCTCGCTATTCCATTGTTCGCACACGGTTACTGGCTCAAGAATATTTTACAGTGTCTGTGACAATTGTTTGTGACCATCATATCATATCTGTCCATCATCAATCATGCAGTGGACGTCACTTCACTGTTCACGTGTACAGATATGTTGAGCAGATCATGCACTTTTAACTGCATCAATATTTCTGTAAAAAGTCGTTGTAAATGTACATTGTACAGCCCGGCACTAGAAAAGTAAGCGCGTTTGCATGTCGGACAAAAGAGACGGCGACTCTGTTGTTTGTGTAATCTGTGACGGCTGTTTGAAAATCATTTAGCCGAACAAACAAACGAATGTCACTGCAAATAAGAGGAAATAGGTTCGTTATTGCTAACAAACATCATTCGATTGCCAATCCACACTTGTAGCTGTAAAAGAGTCAGCCTCAGGGCACAAATATTATCCGTAATATCGCACGCGTATATAACTATTAACTATATTGTTATAAAAACCTGTTGTTCCCCTTTCATGAAATGTTTTTCCTGCGCTTCGACCATTCCAGTAGTACTACGGGTGCTGATCATTAGTTTTTGTTATCAGTATCACCCAAGAAATACGATTATCATTTCGTGAACACAGCTTCATTTAAACTTCTAAAACTTTCAAAATTAGGTCAAGGGCCTCCTGAGAAAGTTAAAGGACGTTTCTTAATAACTGGATGAACTCTTCGGTTTAGTTACAACTCTCTGATGGAGGTCAAGTCAAAGATATGATTATATATGATTCAACAGCTAGCAAAGATATTGGTGATGTATCGTACCAAGAATAGGGCCAATACGTAGACGCAGGAAGGCGCAGGCAGGCTATAATCGATCCCAGGATCCTCTTCGAACTGACTACTACAGTGTTCTCATTCGCTTGTCTAGAGGTTTTTCCCTCGGGAAAACTAAGAGTGAAAATTTTACCGAAAGCTATTTCGCTCTTAACCATGGAAACACCATAAATGAAACAGCGATTCTATTCTCTGGTCGAAATGATTTATTATTATTATTATTATTATTGTTAATAATAATAATAATATTAATATTAGTTATGATTATGATTATTATTATGATTATGATTATGATTATGATGATTTCCGAATATTTTCTCGAACTTTTTTAATAGATTTTATGAATACTTGTCTATGTAGTTCTTTTTTTTAATATACTTTTGTAATTACCTTTTTAAACTTGCATGTATTGAAATAATAGTTATTGTTATATCATAATTATTACTGTTTTTTAACGTTGAAATATTTTATAACCTTTGGACTTTTGAGATTTTTTATTATTAAATGATTATGATTATGATTATTATTATTATTATTATTATTATTAGATAAGTACTTGTTGGATTTAGCCTTCTCAAATGTTCAGTTTTTTGCAACATTTCGTTAATTTCAAAAGAACGATTTCTATTGTTTCAAATATGACAAGTATATATTCGTGTTTCTCTAATAAAATGATAAAACTGGTCAAAACTAATATTCTCAAAAGCTGTTTAAAGAAATTTCTCCGTTTCAAACTCAAAGCCTGAATATAATAAAGATATGTTGATTTTTCTTTATACGTATATAGATAAAACAGGTTTTCCAAACATTATGTTAGGAACAACGGTTTAACAGTCGATGTGGCCAATTAATGTGAATTTTTTTGATGGGGGAGAGAAGACAGAAGAGAGTTCGACAAAATAGGAACAACCTGCATTTATCACAGCAGTTTTTTCTCTTTCTTACCAAGGAAAGCGATGCTTGTCGGGCTGTCGGCTGTACAAAGAAAACAGCTGTTTTTAATCTAATATTTTTAGTATAATATTGTACCTTTGTAAATGCTTTGACGATATCTAACAATTAGCATCATGCCAAAAAATGTGTTACCCTAAACACCGCTTCTTTTAGCTGTAAAGAATTTCCAGCTACAAGACTGTTGCCAGCTAGCAGGCGCGTAGGCAGGGAGTGTAATGGGAGCACGTGAAACCACCCACCTGTCCGAAAAGTTCCGCTCACAAATAACTAAAACGGCAAAAAGAATTTATTTTTAAGGACTGCTGACACAAGGTCCGTTCAAATTTGAGGTAAACCCCTCGCAAAAAATGCTGGCTATGCACCTGGTTGCTCTATGACTATGCTGCATGCTTGGTTTTCTTTTCTGCCAAAAGTGCTTGCATGCACGATTTCCTTTTGTGTTTTATTGAGATGGTGATCAACTTTGAAACCGTAACTATTGTCAGTCTGGAAGAAGGAGCTCCCGACAAACATGCAGAGATGCCAGCTCGTTACACTCTTATTTTATAAGAAACTTTTTTGAATGAACATTGAGACTGACATTTGTCCAATAATTAAGAACATGCTAAGAACAAACCTGAAGCTGCAGAGAAGAACTTTTTGTCGGATACAGTACAAATTCATGGAAATAATTCACTTCTTCACCGTTAATTGTTTCTTTGCTGCAAACCAACTAGCTAAATGTACGTGTTACAGCTAATGTTCATTGTATGTAAAATCTGATTGCATTTACAATGTATAACAAATGGAAATCCCTGCAGGAAATATATCTTAAGATAAACAGGGTCATGTCTGACAGAGCAGAGTATTTGGTACACATGCTAATTTCTAGCCTCCTCCGCAGGCAACTCTAAAGTGAAATTTAGCGAATGATGAAGCACATATGGTGAATCATGATGATTATTGTAGGCTAGTCAGTATGATTAATCATCTGCTTCATCATTCGCTAGATCGCTAAATCACTCACTTTAGAAAGGCCAGCTAGCCCCGGGGGGGGGAGTACTCCCTATATTTGGATGGTAGGTATGATCGTCGTATTTTTTAGGGAATAAAATCGGCGATCTGGTATTTTTTAAGGTATTTTTTAGCGAAAATCGCACTCGGAAGAAAATCTGGTATTTTTAGGGGTTGTTCGAGCTAAAACGGTACGCTGAAAATAAATTCAGGTGTTTTTTTATGGTAATCCAGAAGCGAGGGGTATTTTTTAGGGTGAATTTTTTTCCACTAGATATTTTTAGGGTAGAAATTCGAGCGTCCCGACGATCATCCCTACCACTTTCACCCTGAAGTACCCCCCCTCCCGGTAGCTAGCTAGTTTCCCGGCTAGTTTCCGCTTCTAGCTAATTTGTGCTAATGTATGTTTACATCCCACTACGTGTAGTAACTGAAGTATGTAAGATTATTTTAAGAACGTCTCAGACTGAAATTCCCAAAATGTTTAAGAATACTCCGCCTCAGCTCCATATATAGACTTTCTTATAAAAAAAGAGGGAAAAGGAAAGAGTAGTAAACATTGATTGAAATGTTCCGTGACCTGTCAGCCATGTGGTAAGCGTCAATCGACAAGAGGCCGGAGGTCAAAACTCTAAAGTATCAACAATTCCTAATAACGTAAATCACTGCTGCGCGTGCCGGGCAAGAGGCCATGCGGTGTTGGATTTCATATACTTTTTTTTAAAAAAAGTGGGAGACCATGGGTGAATGGGTACCCCGCGGCCCGTCTGTCGGTCCGTGTTGAAAAAATTTTTGCTTTCACATGCAATCCCGGACACCGTGGCCGGGTGTAGATGGGGTGTTGAAATGCTATAGTGTGGTTGCTAAGCACGACAAAACAAATCGAGGTGCACGTGGTGGATATAAATTTATATAAGTTCGTATCCGTTCTTGACTAACGCCTGTTCTTCATCCAATTTTTTTGTATTCTTCATATTTGCTAAAGTAGCTGGCTCTTGAAACAGCATCTGTTTGTTGACAATATTTACCTTTTATTCACTTCTATTGTAGCAGCAAGAGTTTTTACTGTCACAAACAGCAGGCAGAGCCAGTTCCACATTCCCCTTGAATTTCATTTTTTGCATATCAGTTCCTTAACTTTAGGTCTTTGCAAGCAACCTGATTGAAAAGAGTGCGCGTGTTCAAGAATTAAAGCGCGTAAGGATCGTCAAAAAATTGATTTGATAACGCTTGTAACTATTGTTCCACAAACGCGGGTTGGATATGAGCTTTTAGATGGCGCGCGCACGAGGTGCGGAGTACTGAGTCGGCTGTCATAAGCTCATATCCAACAAGCGTGAGTGGAATATTTGTTTTATTATATATTTTTAAATTTTAAATTTTTTAAACTTTTTTATTTTATATTTTTAGTGTTAAAACACTGGATAGAAATGTTTTGTAACTTTACTGATATCCTACTGACTCGAGTTTTCGACCCTTTCAGTTTCCATATTTTGACAAACTACGGGATATAGGATTTAGACCTTGAGTAGAAAGCCAATCAGATTACTACTACTAGAGATTCAATACCTTTTAAAATAATGTTAGTTAGACGTAAAAGAGATGGGATCTCACAAGTAAGACGGATCTCTAAAACCGAAATATCATTTGAAAACACGAGTAAAATGTGTGAAAAGTGTTGTTTTTGAAGACATGTACAGCAGTCCGAACGAGTTTTTAAAACAACTTATTATTTTATAACTTTGATGTCAAATATGTGAACGTTACATGCTCAATCTAGACTGCAGCTCGAAACTGTATACATTATTGTTCGCGGTATATAATTATAAAAGAATAAAACGCAAATATTGGTATGAATTTGGATTTTCAAAGTCCGTGAAATTGGCTTGCTGCATGCTGTTTACCCCAGGCTGGGACAATTTGGTTTATTTTTGGAGGTCAACTTGATCTGAGTTGTTTACGCCAAAGTGGAATATCGCTTCGCACCTTCATCATCTGTCATCACACCAGCTTATTTTAATAGCCTTAAAAGGTTATTTTAAAAGAATTTAGTAGAGGGTCTCCCACTATCTTGTAAAAACGTTTTTATGTTTTCAAATAGTTAAATTTCCTAAGAATACTGTTAGAAAGAAAAATCAGAAAACCCAAAACTTGCCCAATAAAATCTTTAACAGAAAAATCCGCAATTGCAAGGGACTGGGTGTGAGTGATGACATCATCACATCTCAATGCGTGTTTACCGCTGACCAGGAGCAAATATTTTGATGTCGTGGACGCTCAAAAGTGTATTGCTACAATGGCGGTTAAAAAAGTGATTTTATGGGATTTTTCCTGCATTTATCGTCTTCTTCTCTAACAGATTTTGCTTCAAAGCTGTATTAGCACTATTCATGACTCACACATCTTGTATGGAGATTTTATAAGCTCTATGAATGAGTACGACTGAGTTTTTCCGAAGCGAAGTCGAGCGACTCAACTCGGAGCTCGCTCAGGCCAGCCAAGAGAAAGTTCAAGCGGCTGAGTATGGATTGGCAGTGCTCGAGGAAAAACAAGCACTTCAGGCTCAGTATGACGAACTTGAAGCTAGCTATGAATCACAAAAACAGGAACTTGAATGCCTGAAAGAGGTGAGTGAATTTCTTGAAAGTAAACGGTGGATTTAATTTCCTGCCAATTTTAAACTCGCAACCTTGCGGTCGCCTATCAGTTAGACGCCGAAAGTATGACTATATATGACACCGATATTTTCTCATCTTTGTATCTTAGAGAGTATATTTCAAGCTCAACAAAACCCAGGGTAATTGAATCGACCCTCGTGACTTTTTCAAACAATATGTTTTCTCGTGCGTAAATTTTGCCGCTCAAAATTTTGTATACAAGATTCCCAGTTGGATCAAATCTAAACTTGGTCATCAGAGATCACAGAACGTTAATTATGACACCCACGAAGGCCTTGAGCTTTGATGTATATTTTGCGTTTCATGTTTAAACAGTGGTAACATGTCCTAACTGGATTATGTGTATTTTGTTTGGTTTTGCTGATAAAAGGCCTTGTGTTAAAGCACGCTATATTCTAATTCTTGCTAGTATGCGTTTCTGAAAATAAGTCAAATGTGTTCAAAGCGATCGCCGGCAGTTTCCGAAACTTTGATTGAATACCATGAATTATAAACATTCGGTGAATTTTTTTCTCAGTGGTTGCCTCATGTCTCCATTTGTTGTTATCGGAGTTAAAAACACGATTTTACGATCCCAGTTATCTGGTGAGTTGTCGAGCTTCATGGTTGAGTTAATTTGACGGGACTTTTTATCTATTTGGTCTTTGGATTCAAGTTTTAATGCTTCAGACTGTTCAGTTTTAAAAATATGTGCAGTATTAGTTAGTAAAAACACTTTGCTTCATGTAGATATAATCTCCAGACAGGTTCAAGTGTTAGGATTACGGATATATACAAAATAAACTTCAGTCGTCAACTGCTACATCGGTGCAAGTTTGAATGAATCATTTCTACTCAGGTTTCGACTGTCCTTAATAATTCATAAATCATGTGCGTGATACCGCAGTGAAACAATATTTTTAGAGCATTTATTTTTTCTGGAAACTGCTTTCAAGATCAATTGTCCAGACACAAATGGTTGCTTGGTTACATTTCAAAAATAGCACAATTCAGATAAATTATTACAAATTTATACATTTTGAAACAGATTATAGTATTTAATGTTGCTGTTTTACTTAGAAAAACCAAAATTCCTGCTGGCTACAAAATCAAAATTTTGTGGTGAAAACCTTTCATATTATTATGCACTTGCCTTCGCTCCTTGGAAATTTTTTATTGTATTTTTGCCAGGACAGGTTTTCAGATGTATTGCAATCTATTGTAATGTCCGATTGACCACATTCCAGAATATAGAAATATTCTAGAAGATTTTTTTAATATCTGCTGACAAGGTTTGATCTGAACAGTGGTTCACTGGTCCCAGACCACTAAAATCTTCCTTAGACCACTGAAATGTCTGGCATTCTGACTCGAGTGGCCAGTAATAGTTCAGTCACTAAAAGTACTTCATATAACTAGTTCTAAAACACAACCAACTCTTGACTTTGTGCATGGTTTTTGTATGTAATTTGTGTATGAGGGAAATGTATCTAAAATCACATTTGATAGCAGGGTGCAAAATAGCAGGGTGCCAAGAGCCAAAATGAGTAACTGGCATACCAAAAAGTATTTGGATGGCCAAATGAAAGAGAAAATTACAAGCCAATATAATCTTGGATTCAAATTCTGATGGCACTCCATTTTTTTCCTGTTTCATGCCCTGGATAGGTCACTTTGCAAGTGCCTCGTCAGTGTTTTTTTTCAGATTGAGCAAAATTAATGCAGGCATTTTAAACTCGTGTCCATAAAAGTGACTGGTAACTAGCTAGCCAAAACACGCATGTGGCTTGTCATGTGGCATGTGTTGCTATCATTTGCTGTATGCACTCAGTACTCATTGATTTTCCATAAAATGCGTGAGTTACTGTAGCTCAGAATTTAATTAATTTTAAACTTTTTAATTTATAGAAAAGATATCGTTCTTTGGAGATGGCACAGTCAAATATGTTTCTAACAGTTTTTTGGCAGCATTTAGCTGCAGAAATGAAAGGGCAAATGAACCAAGTCAAAAACTGAACAGGATCAGCTTTATAGTAAGAAGTGTGTTTGAACCTATCAAAACTCTGACATGGGAAGAAACGTATCCTTGGCTTGGCTAGACCATGATAATGAAAACAACATCATGTCTGCACAGTGAAGTTTGATTTTAGCAATAGTGTGTTTGATAATTAAGCTATTTTTAATTAGATGATATTAATAAATATCACTAAGATTAAAATAATTTGCACATCTTGAGTCAGCTCCAGTGAAATTCTCTGTGAACCACCAAACTTCTGCTATTACTGGCCCAGTTGGCCAGTGAGGAAAAACACACAATCTATGCATAATAATTTTGAAAGTTGCATACTGCTTGATTGAAGAGATCAAAGCTTTTTTTTCACATATTCCTGGAATACAACCAATTAATTACACCTTTTAAAAGCTGATGCCAAAACAGATGTCGTCATATCTAAAATAGTATTTGGAGATAGCTGTGATGATAACTATTTATAGTATTAATATATACACAGGGTTCAAAATAGCTGCCGGCTGCTGGCAATAGCTGGCAGATTTTGGACCTTACTGGCGATTTTAATTTCCACAACTCAGTTCAAGATCATGGTGTAATCAGCAACTTTTTCGCCGATTCAATCATTTTAACTAAGAACAAAAATGTTTCACTTCCGAATGGAACTTTCAATTGTTTTCATTTATTAGCATTTACAAGATGATACAAAAATACATTTGCTATTTTGTTTGTCTAAGTCACAGACTTCATGGCTCTGCCCTCACTCAAAGTCGAGATCAACGTTATTGTTGCAATAACTGTGCTGAATTTTCCTTATTTTCATGAAGCTTGAAGGAACTACTTTTATCATCACTGTGCAAAT
>JAOBYE010611188.1:0-11035 GCA_025403585.1 Parazoanthus swiftii
TAAAAATAACCAACAATTATTCCACTCACGCTTGTTGGATATGAGCTTATGATAGCCGACTCGGTGCCAATTAGATTCTATTTTGTTAATATGTTTTCACGCTGGCGACTAAAAGGTCTCCAGCTTGCAAAGTGGGACTGCGGGAAGTCATTTTTAGGAGGCCTCAGTTAAATGGGAAGCTTCAGCATTTCAAACAAGTGTATTGTACAACAGATAAACTGCGGATAAAGTGCTTAATGACTAAATACTAATGTGAGTTTTTAGCGAATATGTGTTATGTTGGTTGCTTGAAATAAAGCTATTGTAAGAATAAAGACTGTTGATTTTGACTACATTTAAAATATTTCCATACAAGTTTAAATATTTTTATCGAATAATAAACGAAAATCATTGTTTTTTACTGCTATCGCTTCATGAATAACAGCTTTTGGCGAGGATTGCAATAGTTTATAAGTGTAGTTTTGCTCTTATGTTAGATCAGCCAATCATTCGTATAGGCTGCAAATGATGTTTCATCAGCTGTTCAAATAAACCGATCCAAATAGATGTTCAAATGAAGAAAAGACAAGCAAAAACCTTTTAGGAAGATGTCCAAAATATGTTTCATATAATACAATTGTATTTTATAAAATAGATTTATTTTTCATGAGCTGAAATGGTTTCTTTTTTACAGGAAACTGTCAGCTGGTGATGAAGTTCTTTTTAAAAAGAAATCAAGCTTTCACAAATCTTAATTACAGCAAAGGATATCATCAGCATTAAAAGACTGTATCGAGGGCGGTCTGAATCATTGGCTACATGTTCAATTTCTAAAATAATATGGAAAATGTATCAAGGATTACACTGTTTAAAGTTCGGTAAGAGAAAACGACGGGTGCCGACAAGTGCTGCATCTCAGAATCGAATACACTGTGCATGCGATTAAGTTTGTTGGCGTTGCTAATGCTTGTGCAAAACAGCAGGCTGGATTATTTCATGAGCCTTATAAGTTTCAAAATTTTGCGCTCTAACAAGTTCAAATCTGTCGGTTATTCGTAGTTAATCTCCCAGTTTATCTTTCTGGGGTCGGTCGTTCAGAAAAACAAAACAAAAAGGAAAAGAGAAAAAATGGTATCCAGACAATATGTTGTAAGTACTACATTACGTAGGCGAAGTTTGTGTGAAATAAATTAAAGCGCTGATTTCATTTGAAAACATGGGTGGGAAATGCGACTAAAGTACTTTACAGACTGCGAACATAGCCCAGCTGGCTGTTTGTTAAAATATCTCAAAGGGAAACGTTGAAGTTTGTTTTATAATGGTCACTGCTGAAAGTCGGCTCAAAAAGAAATTGCACTTGACTACGAATAGTTGGTAAAAGCTTGATGAAAATTTGATACTAAATGGCTTTTCGCTCAATTATTTGCTTTTATCACTTATTTTGTTTTAACAAATCTTCAAAATTTGGACCGGACAGGCGGACGATGGGGGAAAGCCTAAGATTATGAGACAGAGTAGTCGAAAACATGTTCTTGAAAAATATCAGTCAAAGCGATTTGTTTTGCTACAAAGTTATATTTGTTTTTCATAACAAAATAATTCGTTTGCTTTGCCAGTTCGTATATTCGGTAGTGCTTAAGATTGAAATCAGGTTCGAAGGACTGTAAATGCTTCTTGACAAAATGCTTTCTGGTAAGTGCCGGACAACTGTGATTTTTCTATAATTATTTTGGAGAACTGTCCTGGGCAGACGAATCGACAATTCGTAGTTAGCAGTCAACCTTGTGATATTTGTAAAACTAACATGCAGTTTGCACTTGCGTCACCTTAACGTACTTAAAAACTCATGGACATGACAACACGAGTGCATGCATCGTTTGATTCTTCGTTCATATACAGAAAAGTGAAGTCCAACGCTAAAAAAACTAAGTTTTGACATATATCTTCTTCCTGCGAAGCGCAATCTTTTTTTATCGCTAGATTTCTTGTATTCAAATCTCAATTTAGGCATCACTTTACACGACACTCAATAATAAACGTATGGTTTGGTCAACACTAACAGACGTAGATATGAAATGTTTCGTCGTAATTCTGACGTTTCAAGCGTCAGTTAATCGTCGGGTTAACGCTCGAAACGTCAGCTTTACATCGATCTTACGGCAAAAAAAACCCAAATCAACCCTTACTAATCAAGCCAAATATGTAGCTTGCTCGTCATTGCAGAAAAACAATTTTTCAAAAATTTCTATAAATAGCCAATTTATTCCGCGACAACTACTGACAGCTGGTTGGAGATCTTGTGGGTGGATTTAAAAACACTTGGTAGTCAGCTAAAAAAATTGCACAAAAAATCGCACAAAGAAATTGTAAAAGCTTGTTGGCTTCGCCGGCCGTCGACGATTAAAATATAGAATAGAATGTTATATAATCTTATCTTCAGAGCCTTCAGGGAACCTGGTCAGCGGAAAACACGAGATTGTTTTTAACTTCCACTTCTACCAGAGTTTTTCCGGTTTTGCCACGGTTTTTTCACTTGTATTTTCATTAATTTTCTAATTGCGTCGTGCGATTAGTAGTTTTGTTGTATGATCTTTGGTTTCACCTTGAGAATTGAATGTTTGTTACACTTGTTGGCAACCAATAACTACGGTGGCGCCAACCCGCTTCTGTCTGCATTATCAATTTATATAGGCTGATAATATATTATTTTCTTCTGTTAAACGTTCAACATGGCCTGTGGTTACAGAAATGCAATTACAATGGATTTTAACGTTTAAATTTAAAGACCATGAGCATCTTTTTAACTCCCGAGTTTTGTTGCTAAGTTTTTAAAATTTGAAAAGGGAGGACAGATATTTTTCTCATTGCATCACGTTTGTTATGTGCCAAAGTTGCCAACCCGGAAACTCGGCACCGCCAGTTGTTATTAAATTTGTTTTTATTCTACTAATTTATATTTTCGGGAATGAATTTTTAACCCCTATTATTAAAATTGAGACTGCAAACACTTGACTCCCTGTTTGCAAACAAATTTTTTGCTATAGCTCGACTCCTTTATGTCCCATGTCATAGCATTGTTTAATTTGCTCAGTTGGCTGCATCATCATATTTTTTAACAATGGCATTCTAACATGACTATCAACACTCACATTATCATGATTTTAAAATAGATATCTTGCATGTAAACACATAAAGCGAAAAAACTCCGTCAGTGCCAAACTGCAGCTTCAAAGCCCCTAAAAGCCCCAATGTCAGTTTGAGGAAACTAGATTTTTTCAACAATCCAGGAAAATCAAAAACAAATTGAGCAATCATGATCCCCCCCCCCCGCCCCCACCACGACAACAAGCGTCAAGCGATGTCCCTCTAGTTAGACTAGGTGGGCGCGTGTAGAAACTAAGTAATGTTTCAGTATAGCAGAGGGCTCATAGACCCCGTCTGGTTGAAGTGGACATTCTCAGGTGGCAATACATTCCTAGTCAGTAGGTCAGCCATGCCACAAGTCACTAGGTAGTCCGGGTGTCACAAGTTCAACCTAGTTCAGAGCAAGACGTACATATGAAAGCGGATATCTTTCCAAAAGAAAAACTGCCACTTGTGTTAGAGTCTGTATTAGCTAGCAATAATAAATCTCTTGGGCAGCCGCTCGTGTTTTGTTTCCATTTCCTCACGTTATCTCGTACCTGCTCACAACTGGAAATAACAAACAGAATGTGGCTAACCTTGCAGTTTTGTAAAATCATCTGCAAGTGAAAACAAAAGCAAATCTACAACGTAGAACAAAACTAGAATGTGGTCATCTTCCATCCTAACTTACGCGGGCGTTTTTGATCATCTTGGTCAGGTAGGCTATTTGAGAAAGCACAAAGAAACTTGGACTTGGAAGCCACGTGGATTTTTTTTTGTGAAATTAGAAAAGGGCCTTATTTGACTCGAAATTATAGTGGAAATTGTAAGAAATGAACTTTGATTATTGATACACTGTACAGCGTAACACAACCTCCAAACACACACGAAAAAAGACTTAATGTTTGGCTTATTGTTATATAGTTTGGAAGCAAAAGTCGTTTTTGAACACTGTTCACTGTTTTGTGATAGAAAATTTGTTCTAAATTTGTCTTGATTTTTCTGCAGTTAAAAATATTAGCTATTCAACCGAGAAATTTGAAAAAAAGTCGCGCGAGAAAATACGTGTTTCGAAAAGTTTCAAATGAATATTAAGCCAAACACGTTGGTCGTTTCACCTAGCCCAATCGCCTTTTTAACAAAAAAAGTATTAATAGGGGCATCTGGCCATTTCAATCAATATTTTCTCCGCTAAAATTGCTTCATAAGTGGAGTAAACTATTTTGCTCAAATCAAATCTATTCAAGTACAAACAACTAAACTCAGCTCCACGAGTTATGAAAGCTAATGTAAATATAAAGGAAATAAACACTGTCGAGTTTTACCGTCGATCGTCGTTTACGATAATGAAAAGTTTTGCAACATTTCTGTCACTTGATAAGTGTTAACAACCGCATCAGGTTTTCCCGCCGTTCTTTTGTTTTACCGCTTTTCCGTAAGCAGGCCTTCGTCTCCTCAAGTCGTTTGTTGTTGGAGAAGGATTTAGTCGACAATAAAATTTTCCGTTTTGTTGTTGCTTCAAGAGTTTTTTACTAATTGAAGGAGAAATAAAAAAAGATTACAGAGGAAAAAGAAAAGTTGAAATACCAAGAAGAAAACTCAAAGGAGTTTCGCCTTGATATTCTGAAGCAAGAAAAAGATGGCAAGATAGCGAAAATTGAAAGTGGACTGACTAAATCAAAACCTCATTTGAAGAACTCGATGACGGTAAAAAAAACACGAGTCAGATCCTTTGTGTTGTCTTCTAAATTTTAAAGATAACACAAAATGACATTTGAACAAAAAAAATTACAGATGCAGCAATTCCTCTACTGGAATTTCAATTTTTACAACTGTGAGTGACTTCCTTTTTATTGATTTTAGAATGTTTCATGTGTTGTTTGAAACCAATATCAAACTATACATGATGAGATTTTTAAATTAAAATAGTTTTAAAATATGTTAACTTTCATAACTGATGTAGATCAATCTGAGCAAAAAAGGAAACCCATCATCAGCCGATGTTGTTGACACAACACATCCGTTACTCGCTTGCAACTAAGAAGTTTTTGCAAAAGTTTTGGTCAAGTTTTACATTTCATTCTATCATTACGTGGGATCAAAATAGCTTAAAGTAAAAACAACTACAGCACGATTTTTTCCCCTTTTTGTATTGGTTTTATTAGTATAAACAAAAATGTAAAGGGCTGCATGTTTTTTTAATTGTGTTCAAAATGCACTTACGCGTCAAGTCAAAACTTTTAAAAAGTTACGTTATGCTGTCGCGATCTAAAGAAAGAAAGAAAACTTTAGGAAAAAAGTTTGCCAACTTCTCACTTAGGAATATGCTATAGAAGCACGTTGGTTAATAAAAACTTTAACACACAAAAATGCTCCTTTTAAAATAGTTCTTATGGAAAACAAAACCTTTGGAGTTCTACTTTTAACGGTTCGTTTCTTTAGAGAGGTTTAAAATTGGGTTAATGCCTTAAGTCTAGCACAAGTTTTACAGAAAAGTACAACGGGAAATAGGATGACTGCCGGAACGAGATCATGCAAGGAGCAGTTTTAATCATTCTTGTATTTTATCAAGTATGTATTTACCCATAAGCAGTCTGAGTTAAGTGAGTGAGACAGAACTTTTTTTCCAAGTATAATCCAAATGAATGTTCTGTTCATGTTTATGCTCTTGAAAGTGTTAGAAGCAGCAACGATGCAGTATAGAGTTTAAAACCGTGATCATATCATCAAGATGGCTTTGGATAACTTTCAGTTTCATATTCTACTAATTAAAATGTTTCAAATTGGACTCACTGATAAAATCAGCTTAATAGAGTTACATTTAGTTGTTGTATAAAATTTTGCCTGGAGTACAACATCCTTTCTCAAGGCCAAAACAAACAGCAAGTTAGTTTTATGGAGAAGCATACAGCAGTCTCTATATAACTACATCTGTTTCAACAATGGCTTTGCAATAAAACCAAAATATACAATTTATTATTTACAAATTCAGAGTTGATATCTTGTTTATTATAACTTAAGTGTTACGTCAAGAAAGAATATACTTTTCAGTTGTTGCGGAATTTGTTCTATACACACCTATTAAGATAACTGTAACTGTTTTTCCTTTCCAATGACTTCAAAGTAGCTTCAAAAACCTACAAAGAAATGTTTGTACCAGTTAAGAGACACGGTTTGAATAAACCCGAGGGAACATAAAAAGCTTTTAAAAACGTTTAAATTTCCATAGTTTTGTTTTGTGACTCATGCTGATACTGGTTATTGTAAAACTATGATTACAAAGATCTTTGAAAAGAACTTGTTTACCAAACAGACTAGAGATGAAGAGTCTCGAAGGAAATGAAAAAAGCATGCATGCAGCGCCATATGAAAAAAATTATCTAAAACTTTAGCTTGTGATGTTATCTTTTTGATGCTGGACCCCTTTCACCTTCTGCTTACTTTCTAAAGCCTTTGTCTGTATAGTTTTACATCTTGATTAGTATAAATTAATTATAAGCTGTGAAATTGGAACGATGCGAAGCCCACGTTTGAAATGGTATCCAGAGCAATAAATTTAGTTTCTTGTTTTTTTTTCCGGTTGAGTTTGCTTTCGGTAAGTACGGGCTATAAGCGATACCGGTGTTATCTACAATTTCAAAGTATAGCCCAGCATATAAAACAAAGCTTCTGCATTACTTTTTATCGCTTATCTCAATGTCAAATAATTCTAATCGTGGTCTCGGTAGTTTCAGAAAGGTTTGGAGTCTGAAGCCTCAATAGAAGATAGAAGTCACACTGATGAATTAACTTCTAACCACAAGAATTGTCGAAGAAACACTGATCTATTAATACAGCAATACTTCACGAAAAAGGTTTTGCTGTTTTGTTCAAAAAGTAGTAAAATCTATTTGAGTATTGACAAAGTTTTACAGACGTGACAAAAACAGCCTGTACATGTTCGTTATTATATGCAGACTCCAAGAACAAACTTCAAAATATAATATATTTCAACGCTCATATCTCATGTGAGTCTTATACGTTTTTATTTCAATGAAAATTGTGTTAGGGAAGCAGATAGATTCTGCGATCGTGCTATGCATTAAGAAGGAAAACACTTAGCTACAATGTTTTGGGTGAACTTGAACCCTCCGCGGAGATAATTCGCATGGTTTTGTGGGAAGACGTGTTTTCATGTCCTGCTGCCAGTGCGTTAATATTTTGTTCTGACGTGTTTCCGATGGCGAGGTCTTTTGCAAATTGGTGTTTATTAACAAAGTTTTCCGAACGCGTATAATCAACAATATTGACGAATATGTTCGGTGATACCTTTCTGCTTTGTCACGATTTTAAATATTCACATTAATAGCAAAACTCAGAGCTTCTAAAGAGAGTTTCCTTCGCTTTTCAATCATTATCGAACACTAAAAGGCTTTAAGCATCGACGAGTAGAGGGAAAAACCTACTGCAAAATATATTAAATATCATTTTTCCCTAAATAGGAATAAATTGGATATCTTAAGGTTGCAGACAATTTTCAGCTATTGATTACAAAAAATGGTTAAGTGAAAAGACCAAACGTCAGTCCATTTTCTTTAAACTTGATTTTAATAAAGTTGTAAAACTGCGACTAAAGGTTATAAAATGCATTTCGATCACTGGCACTCTAAGTGAAGTCCATGGCGTTTTGATTTAACTTTTTTAAATCCTGCCAATTAAAAAGAGATATTCAATTGGACACCATGAATAAAATAAGCTACTCGAACCCTTCGATATCGCTGAAACATTCCCGAATGTAATAATGATAATTTGAAGAAAGAACTTGAAAAAACTGATAATATCTGCGGAAGATCGTACGATTTTCACCGACCTAGTCGAATTAAATTTTATTCTGTTAACATTTGCATATAATGAACTTGATTTGTTGACAAAAATCCTACAATCAAGAAATCGATCAAAAGCAAAAAATATTGTTTGAGCTCCAGTAGACATTGTTGATAAAGAACCCTACATCTCAGTATACGACGAAATTGAATTCACTTCCAAATGATACTCAAAAGCCTTTCGTTTTCCGTCATTTGGTTTTTCAGTTAACGTGAAATGAAAATATATCTGGAAATGATGGTCAGAGCGAATTAGCTTGGCAACTGAAGGCCAAAAGGTTCTAATGAACTGCCAAGAATAACAAAAGAAATATATACTTTGAAATCACCGTGGCTATTTTTTATAAGAAAATAAATTGAATAAATGTTTCCAGTTGAACCCATTCTTCCATTGCTGGTTAATAATGTGCCAGTTACCGTTCCTTGAGCTCAATTATACTTTGTCGTATACATTTTCAGAAACGATTTCGCAGGTGGAACATTAAATTGCAAGGAAAGAGAAGCCGTGCCGACGTTTATCGACTGTCAATTATTTCATCTGACGTCATACACTATTTACCAGATCTATGACTATAAAGTGAAGAAAGTCAGCTTTTAGAATTCATAATTCATGCTGCCTCGTCATTGAGTTGAGTGAGCAAGTGAGTTCTTCGATAGCTGCCGGAATCAGAGTTTTAACTCATTTTGGAAGCATTTAAGAATTGAAAAAGATCAACAGCTTCATTGAAAGTAATGGCCTAAGTTCATGTCTTCATGGAAAAAACGGATAACACGTTTACTTTTTAAAGATTTTATGAGAGCCAGTGTTAAGACGACTCAATGTGTAGCTTCGTAAGTATCTCGAAGACCTGAACCTGAACACAAATACTATAGCCTCAATCAGCTTCAAGACATTTACCGTGCATCTGTTCTCAGACTATTTCTTTGGAAGAAAGGTCGTGGCCGGGTGCCAACTCCTGAGAAACGCTTCTGGTGATCTACTAAATGAACAAAGCAATAACCTTTTAAATCAAGGTTTTTGTTCTAGAAATCTGGTGGGAGAACATAACCAATAACTTTTGACGACAACGAATTTGTAAAGAACCGACGACAACGGAAACATTGGACTCTGAAACGTTCTTTCTAACCATGTAAAAGCGTTCGGAGTTGCAGCTAATTTACAATTCAGTCAGAGTATTCAAATACTTGAATACACAACATTTTAATTACATTGTTGTGACGCCGCTTACAGGATAAACGCAATCAGCAAGGTGCGAAGGAAGAGTTGCTTGTGCAAGACTTGATACTCAAAATTCGTCGCCCTTTTTGAAAATATGTCTGCCACAGATGAAGTCAAGGACTTTGAGCTTGCATTTTTTTCTTGTATTACAATCGTAGGAATATTCACAAATGGTTTTATTATTTTAATTTTCGCACTTCGAAGAAAACTTCGGAGCGTTACTAATTACTTCGTTGTCAACCTGGCTGTTAGCGATTTCTTTCTCTCACTTCAGCTTATTTTGTACCTTTTATTTAGCAGATTTTCTAATCAAATCCAAATCCCGCCAAAAATTACATACAACATATTGAGCTCGTTTTTAACTTTAGGGATGTCTGCTTCTCCTGCTAGCTTGGTGATGGTGAGCTTTGATCGCTATTTTGCTATATCGGAGCCTCTTCGCTACAACTCATTTTTCACCCATCGCAGAGCCATATTTATGATTGTAGGTATATGGTTCTATGCCACCATAATGTATCTGCTAAACTGGGCGCAATTAGCTTTTACCACAGGCTCTTTTTTTTATCAAAAAGTGTTTGTGACCTTACTTGCAGTTGGAAATTTTGTTATTCCGCTTTGTGCGGTGACGTTTTTCTACTGCCATATTTTGAAGATAGCCCTGTCTCACTTACGCAGTACTCCAAGGAACCTTGATGACGCTAATTCAGAGCTGTCGCTTCGCAGGAAGCAGTTCCAAATTGCACGCAACGTATGTACCTTAATATTTCCTCTGTTAGTCATTTGGAGTACATATTACATTTTCCAGCTGCGGTATTCCTATTGCCATGACTGCATAAGTGAGCCCCCCGATATCGAAGATGTAATTTTGGAAACCTTGCCTCATCTCGTGTCTGCTATAAATCCTATTACGTATATCTTACTGACCAAAGATTTTCGTGTGATTATCACGAGCAAGTGCGGTGAATGTACAAGCAGAACAAGAGCAAACTCGGAATTTGGCCTCCAGACAGACAACTTGCCCCTCACTGCTATTAGCTGCAATGATCAGAACCACGGGACTTACAAAGTTTCTTCTATGTAACCCTATAGTTACTCTGCAACACACCACAAAGTCTTCCATATGACTATGAGAAACGTATTCGGGCAAATGACGAATGCAGAGTGGATGGGTATGTATTTGTATTATTTTCCTTATCACTCATACTGGCCCTAATAATTTTTGCATTTTTTTCATTTGTCTGCTAGCATAGGTCAGTAAACGGAAAAAAGTGTGTAAATTATTTAGTCGATGGTCTAGAATTAGTAGATTCTGACCCGCAGGATACCTAATCTATCATTTTTTGTTTGAGTGATAAAATATTATAATTCAAAACATTTTTAATCTTTCAACCAAGTATATATCTTTACCAAAAGAAAACAGAACAACGAAAAAAGTTATTGTACATTTTAGGTTGATTGAAATAGCACGTGAACACAAATATTTACACACAGCTTAGCAAAAATAGATAAACCCCAGGTTGGAGAAAATACAAGAATTAAACACAAATTTGTAAATAAATATTTTTTCTTGATTAAATGTCTATCAACTATTACGGAAATCAAAGGAGCAAAGTAATAGAATTGCTGATACGTGGCAGCGGACTAAAATGAATCACCTAAGAAGGAGATGGTTTTATTGTCAATCGCATATCTGGACCATATTATCTTTGGGGATTCTTTGCTTTGGCACAGCTTCTCATTCTTTGCGGTAGCACAGCTTCTCATTCTTTGCTGTAGCACAGCTTCTCATTCTTTGCTGTAGCACAGCTTCTCATTCTTTGCTGTAGCACAGCTTCTCATTCTTTGCTGT
>JAOBYE010611299.1:0-12223 GCA_025403585.1 Parazoanthus swiftii
ACCCTTCCCCCTTACGTTTTGATTGAGGGAGGAGTAGGTGGGTCGCCACTTCGAAACCTCTTTTGATCCCACTTTTTGTGAAGAATCATACGTACTAAAATCAGGTACATCAAAATTGGTCTCGTATAGTGTTGGAAAATCAGGTCATATCTTGTCAGTCCTTGACAAACAGCTTCATCTCTCGGATTACGGACATTTTAAATGAAATGTTAGGCCATTGATTTGCTAAAGTAAGGCCAAGGAAAGTCGTGAAAAAATCATGGATTTCAAGAACAAAGTTTGTAAACCAACCCTATTGATTGTACCATTTGCAGCTGAAGTTGTTCACACAGCTTCAGATCGAGTTGGAATGGTACTTCCCTTCTGTGGCATCCCTTGCCGTTGAGAAGTGCGTCGTTCAACTGAAATCTGCGTCTGCTCACACCAGGATCCCGCAGGTGGGTCAAAAGAATTTCTGTTTGAGAAATTTAAGGGTGCGTTCGTTAGGGACTATTCCGGAATAAGATTTCATGGATTATCATCCCTGAAAATAATTTCAGCCAATCACAGCCCAGATCACTGCCTTTGATCCATGTATTCCTATTCCGGAATCGGCCCAAACAACCCACGCCGAGTTTTTCACCTTTTAAGTAGCCTTCCCAAAAGTTCATGTTGTAGTTATATCTACTTCTACTGTCTGTCTGTTTGTCTGTCTGTCTATATCTGTCCGTTTTTCATAAGCGTTCAGTTGATAATTCTTCAATATTTCCCTGTTTTTCTTAGATGTGTTAGTTTTTTGTTTTAGGCAAGAACGTTTTTCGTGTTAGTTTGACGTTCCACTTTTAAGTTAAAACTCCTCGTGACTGATTTGTTCTACCTTTGACAGATCTTACCTGTGCTGCAGAACTTTCTTCAAATCGTTCAGGCAGAAGAGAACTTGAGTTTTTCTCCGAGGTAAACATGTTTTAAAAGTATTTCTTGGGAAAGTTGTTACAAGCAGAATGTTTTTCGTAAATTTCTCTGTTTTACAAAATGAGATCGTTTACG
Source organism: Parazoanthus swiftii (assembly GCA_025403585.1). Classification (NCBI taxonomy): domain Eukaryota; kingdom Metazoa; phylum Cnidaria; class Anthozoa; order Zoantharia; family Parazoanthidae; genus Parazoanthus; species Parazoanthus swiftii. Next base: position 1,027 of record JAOBYE010611299.1, read on the forward strand.
CAGTATACATGCTCTTTCGAAAGCTGACACGACCCACCTGTCGTTGCCAAAGTCGTCGCGGAGAAGTGCTCATTTATATAACAAAAGGATTACAAATTCTTTCCGTTGAGTCTCCATCGTTCGGTAGCACTTTCAAGAGAAGATAAAAAGATGCTCAAAGATCTTTATGTTCTTTCCCTGCACTTTGAATTGTGTAGTTCATGGTGGCACAGCCATTGTTTTCTGGTGCTTATTCTGGTTACATAAATAGTCCAGTTTCGCCGCATTCCCAATTGCCGCTGATCGCAATGACCATAGACTCATTTCTACAGCTCTACATTGTAGAGCACTTTATCTTATCACATTTGTACCATCATTTCTACAGCGTTACCCTCGACTTTGTGTTAGATATACATAAGTACCTGCGAGAACGATTAGAAGTCCGAACCTCCAACAATACCGAGTTGTAAATTGCTGGTAACTAAATTGGTATCATTATTTATGAATATTTAACACAAGTCGAGGCTAACACTGTCATTGTAATCTGCGGCAACTAAGACTTGAATACGAAACTGGACTATTATGCTTATAGCCTTTTTTAGCTCTACTCACGAAGCTACAGGGGCTCACATAGGGAATTAACTGGATCACTTAACTAGGTTTTGTTAGATGGTATGTTGTTTTATTATTCAATTGCAGTCCGTGGAGAACAAAAATCCCATATTTAGGCCGGGAACGAGTACAAATATTCTTCGATATTTGTAATGTAGAGGTTATGTTGTATAGTACACATCGATAGCCAGTCATCACGCGCGCTTCTTTATGAGTTTCATATTTATGGTTAAAAAAAGAGAGAAAAAGTTGGATATAAATCCATTAATAGACAGTTTAGTGTGAAGTATGAGTGAAATTTTTTACTCATCTTTTGTAGACTACCATACTACCCATACTACGCACTAAACTGTCTACAATCAATCCTTGCTGCTAACAGGTCAAAGATAAGTGAGCGTCTCCTGTGTCACTACAAAGCACTTACTAAGCTCATAGACAGCTCACATAATGAAGTTTCAACCAAGACACTGGAGTTGCTATTTGTACTTGAGCGACCCTCTCGTTCATCGGCCTTGTCCAGTGCTAGTACCTGCAGATCTGTCGTCAGCTTCTTTTTCAAGTTAGTGCATCAGTTGGCCAGACAGGACAAGGTGAACAGAGGTAAGGCCTGCTTGAGTAGAAGTAAATATTAAGGTAGTGCTGCAGAGGGCATTAATACATAGAAAACCTTTCCAATTCTCACCACTCAGAAAATGAAAAGGGCACGGGCACTGAACCCCCAAGTTACTCCAGAAAGTAACATTAGAAATGCTAGTTTTGCCTGAAATAATAACAAAATGCAACATTGTATCTCTTCACAAAGTATACCTTCACTTAAATCTTAAGAGGGTTCAAACAAAACGAATGGTAATTTACTGTTAACAATGTTTATTGCTGACTCAAGCTGGTGAAGCACGTTTAAATTCGCCATTTGGACGTTATAGTGTGATAGTATGGCCAGCCGAGGCGCGGGCCTTCCTCCCTCCCCCCCTCCCCCTTCCCGCTTTTTCAATTTTCAAGGGGAAAAGCCCTGGGATCGAGGTTGGGTTTGTGTGTCTGAGAAAAGCCATTTACACCTATTTTGTAGCAGCCCAGTTTCAGAGTTCTGGAACGTTTCAAGCCCTCTCTCAACAACAACGAAAAAAACTGAAATGGTTGTTTTATCTGAAAGTGATTGAATAGCTGATTGCTCTTGGCGTGTCGCATTCTCTCACTTTAAGCTAAGACATGTTTTGTGTATTATGTAGATATCATGAGGCAGATCAAGCTGTGTGGGAAGTACATGCTGCAGTTGGCCAAGGATGAAATCTGCCGTATTTGCTTACTGAGGTTACTGGTGGAGGGAATCCTAGAAGAGGTTGGTGCACCTTAATCTATGTTTGCTACCGTGTAGGTCCCTGATGGGGTGATTCGATAGGTTGATTTGGTTTATTCGCCAGTCAGGGTGGCATCTAGGGGCAGGGTCAGCTGTGTATATTATTTATATTTATATGTGTAAAAGGAAAAGATTGGTATGGGCAATGTTCATTGACTTGTTGTTGTTGGGCCTTTCACCAGGGTAATGCACTGGTACTTCGCCACCGTTCGTCAGGTAGTTCTAAGTCTCCTGACTCAAGAGCGGGGCCAGACTCGCCTGTAAATGAAGAACGATCTTTGTCACTGCTGGAGTATAACAGAAAGCCACAGATCTCGTCCCGGTTGCCCCTCACTGCAGCGTCAGTGTTCTTTACAGGAGTCATTGGAGATACGTTCAGGGTTAAGAGAAATGGAATCAGTGAGAGTGACACAAGAACTAAACAGGTTTGCACTGTAACACGGAAGAATAGGGATCAATGGTCCAAGCTTTCTTCCACTGAGATTTTCCATAGGAAATTTGAAAAAGTTCGCATAAACTGAATTCAGATGCATCGCATGCCATAGTAACCAAATCCTATTCACGTATCGAGAGTGCAGCTTAAGGCCAAACGAGGGGCTAACGGTAGTCAGACACTTTCTGATATTTTGGCTTGTGTAATTCTGAAATTTTGTGCCTTATTCGTCACCATACACCTCAGTTTTGTTTATCTTTTCAAATTAACCACTGATTGACATTGTTCATCTCCCTGTCGCGAAATGTTTAGTGTTAGTTTCGACCAAAAGTCAGAGAACATGTGACTTTCGTTACCGATGTGGCCACAGTTGTTTACTCGGTCGTGGGCCACGTCGGTTCTGGGTATTGGAATGAGTTTGAAAAAAACTAAAATCCGATGCATAGTGCATGCACGTGCCGCAAATAACTAAACTGAAAGTTAAAGAATAACCTACCATTTATTTTCAAAACTCTTTGACTATTTCTATTTTACATCACAAGCATGTGACAGGATATGGCACGATTGCCTCCATTTTTAGCGCTGTGTACATAGGCTACCCATGCAATCGCTGTGGGCCTCTCTTTAGATATTTATCTAGATAAACTAGGCAAAAAAAAAAAAAACACCCTTTGGTGTTCCTTCTTAACATTGTGATGTTTTAATAATTGAAGATGCTAGTTTAACCGTATCCTAAGAGAATATTGTACATGCGTATTATACAGTGTGAATCCAGTGTGGTGGGTTGTCAAGTTTGGTTGGATCTCCTCTACAGTATTTGTATGGAACAACAAAGTTCTGATCCAGACACAAGAGGGGCGAGTACAGTTGATGTGAAGATGCGTTCCACAGACCTGGACTTTCTAGCTTCTCTTTTAATGCAGTCTGTGTGCCCGGATGTGGTGCCCAGCGTGGATGAGTGGCCTGAGGAAGAGACGCTGAAGTTCAATATTGAAAGGTGAGACGCATATTCGCCGGTATTCTATTTACAACCATCACCACTTCTTTTAACATTACCAAATTGTTACTCGTGCATAGGACCATCGCCATGGCCGCCATTTTTACCTTTTTTCAGCGTATGTAGAGTGAGTCCCAATGTATCTTACCGCGTAGAGTTTCTGTACTGGTGTCACAATTGGCTTTTAGTAGAGCTCTGGCGGCACAATATTTGGAGTTTCTGCTAGTTCATTGCTTATTCTATACCAAATAGCACTACAATAGTCAAAGTCTTGGCTGTATTAAAGAAGTGTAAAATTGTATTACAGTGGTTGCAGAAACGCCCCGCCCGTCTCAAGTCGCCCATTCCAAAAAATGTGCTACGACTAATTAAGAAAGTTGATCATCAGTACTCACACCTAGGCACTTGGAGTGATCGACTCTTCTTGATAGTTTTGCTCTCTATTTCAGTATTAAATATTAACATTCGCCTCAGTACGTAACCTCTGTCGTATGCCTACTTTCATAAACTCTGTTTTTGCAAAAATAAGCCGTTACTTCCTTCCTTTCAACCAGAGCTCAGTGTGGAGCTCAGAGTGGATAATAGCCTCAAGCTCATGCAGGTATCTGCCCGACACGCAAGTGTTGGTATGGTATGCGAGCATCTTTGCAGAGGCATTGGTGAAGCAATTTGGCAAATCGTTTATGTATGTTAAAAAGAGTAAAGATGCAATTATACTCTTTTATGAGATACCACATAATTAAAATATCTGGTTGCAGTTTTGAAATAAACTTGTTTATATATTCTTCCGTAGGGATCTCAAAATACGTAAAATGTGCGACGAGAACCCTATTCTTTGGACGGTGCTTCAACTTCTAGCTACAGGTAAAACAGTACGAGATGTAGTTTTCCCAGGATGTTCGTAAAGGTGTATTTAGCGATTGTGTATTTAGTACATAGGTAAAAGCATGGCATGTGCCGTAAAAGCGCTAATAGCCCTCCCTGAGACATATTCTTTTAGAATCTCTGGAGATTCGAAGAATGTGGAGATGGACCTAGGGGTAAGTGGAGAGGGGAGTTCGATAGAAGCACCAGCCAGAGCTAATGTACTACCAAAACCAACCTGCTTGTGAAACTTGGGTTTATCTGGACACCAAGTCTCAAAAGTGTTAAGTTAATGAGAGCGTCACAAGCTATCGCGGACGGCACAGCAACCATCAGATGCATTCAATTTTTAAACACCTAAGTTGACCGTAGTAATTCGAGTAGGGGATCCTGCTTAAGGATACAACGTAGTGGTCGAGGGAGGCGGTAGCAGAGAGTTCTATTTGACCATCTTTAGGTTTCGAGCAAAACACGCTGATCGCCACTGTTCCACTACCCTGCCAACTTGATAGAGAGGGTTCCAGGGGATAGTCCTAACTAGGTCAAACAAAGTCATGTAGCACTCCAAATAGGTATCTTTAAAAGATGGAATTAACATAGCTGAAATTAGGCAGTATCAAGGCTCTCATAGCTGATTAAGAAGTCCAAATCCCTCTCCATTTTGGCAAGAACAGTCAAAGCATTCCTATTCAAGCTGCAAGTGTCGATTGAAAACTGAGCAAATTATGCTAACTTTTCAGCAAAGGAAAGTAATGAATGACTAACTCAAGTGGAAGCACGTGAAAGGTGTATTGAGCTTATGTGGACATGCACCGTTTCATTAGATAGATTTCTAACTGCCATCCAATTTCCCAACCTTGCCAACGGAATATTAATCTTTGTTAAAACTGTTGAATAGATGTAGTGACTATACCGTGCACTTGTTGAAGAATAAGGTATTGCCCTGGCTTGTGGTCGAGGGCCGCTTGGGTATCATAAGTGTTACTCTTTTAAGACAATATTTTTAAACTTTTCTCTTCATTTTGCAGGTGAAGGTTCGCTTTGTAAATGTGCACCAATCGTGGCTAATTTGTTGGCAACACTTATGTCTTACTGGGAAGTTTGCCGTGACAAGAGGGTCACGCAATCTTTAGAGCAGTTGGAAGCCACTGGAATGATTATTCACATGATTGCTCAGGTATGTGAATATCCCGTGACCATCCATTGTTAGAGTTCTTGTTGTACAACTCGTATATCATTGGAAAGCTCTTGGGAATGGAAATACAATGACCATTCTACATCGAGTTTGTAAAAATGCACTACTGAATGTTGTACACGACCTCCCTGATAGATAACTTGAATATATTGGATTACGTGGACAGGTAAGTTGTAGATGCAACGTTGTATAATTCTTTAGTTGTTGGCTAGTTTAAGCAACCATACCAACAGCGACAATAATTACAACACAGATCATTTGGCTGAACTGTAGAATGTAATATAGATTTACTTAAAGAATTTAGGTCAACCAGAGTGGCAATGTTTTTGAGTTACTGTTTGATTTTGTATTCGTAATGCCAAGCGGCCCGCGGTCTTCTCGGTTCGAGAACATGAAAGCGAGCTAAATAAGTCAAGAAATATTTTCCTCTGAAAATGGCGACATCAGCGAAAGAAAACCATCTCGATGTCTTTTTGTTCCATCTTATAATTTTTTGAAAAAATGAAAAGCTTAGATTGCAATTTACAGGCTTGCCTCACCTACCAAGCATTTTCGATTCACTTTTTGTCAAAATTAGTCAAACACCAGACTTGCTTCACAATCTTCTTTCTCTTTCCCCCCACATAAAAACTGACATGGAAATTTAATTGATGTTCAAAGACTAAACCACATAATAAATCAACGTTTAAAAACCCCGGAAAAATAATTTGCTGGAAACTTATAAAAACCACTGATATTTAATAATATCAGTTGGAAAACATTAATTGTTCAGGGAAATAAACTTATTCGACGAAATTGTCAGTCTTAGTCACTGTACAGTTTTTCCATAACCGCAGACGTGTTTCCACTTCTATTGTTTTGCTCACATACATTAAAAATTATAAAGTCTCTCACTTGTCTATCATCTCTTGTTAAGCTAGCTTAGGTTTTGTTATTAGTTTCTCATCTTTTTACGGCATCAATGCTCTCTTTTTGAGTTTACCTTTTTTGAAGAGCAGTGCTAAAGTTCAGGAACAAAGGAGTGTCATCATTGTTCAATACTTAAATCAAACGCTAAAGGTTAAAACTGAACTTGGAGTTGTCAGATATTTTAAAAGCGCCTGCTGCTAACGTTTCTCAAAATGTACATTGCCTTTTGCCAGTATGGCACAAGATTAAAATAATTTGGGGGAAAAGGGTTAAAGCTCATTTTAAGCTGTTTTTTTAGCAAACCGAGTTGTTTCATTTTATTACAAATAACAAATGTTTGTTCACAAAAATTAATCTGTTATTACCTAAGGCAAACTGGCTACCTGCCCCTTTGAGCCGTATTGGCGAGGTTCTCCACATTCTGTCACCGAAGGAAGTCTACACAATCGTTAATACGATGTGGAAAGTGCTGCGGGTGAGTCTTCCGTTTCAACATTGAGTAGCGCTTCATTGACCCGATGTCAAAGCATTTTTAATTTGATAGAATATTTTGGAAGAAATTCAGAAGGTTTAGTTAAAAAGCTGTGGAGTGCAATTTTATAGTTATATGAAAGCCTGCCTACGTTACAGCTGCAGGCTTCCATGTGGCTGAAAATGTGTGCCATCTGGCAGGAAAATACATGGAAGACCAGTTTTCTTAGAAAAACGGATTTTCAACATTGCTAAGTAAGTCAACAGCGAGAGTTGATATGGTATCTTTTTCAAACTGGTATTTTCCTTATTCAATCTGATACTCCAAAATGGGACAATTTTGCGGCTTTGGTTTTTCAATCGCATAAGTTAAGCCTACTATTTGAACGGAAATTTTGCCACAATTACTCATTTTGTTCCGACGAAGGTCTAACGCTCAAAACTTCAGCTTCGAAATACATGAGGCGTTACAACTTAAATTTGGTTCGGTAACATTCTGTTCTGTAATTAGTACTTTTCCTGTGACTGTCTGAGCTACAATCTTGGACAATATTGTTGGGACACGCTTACAAAGATACCTGAAAATCGAGAGTCCATAAAACTTACCCTCTCCCCCCGTACAACGTTGGTTCCAGATGGGTGGCAAACAACAGCAGGGTTCGATTGATCAACTTGGTCAACATTGATTAGCGGAAGGGGAAATATCTATGCACAGTCAAATCTTTAGGCTCAAGAATACCCAAATCACAAGAAAAGCCTGAAAATGGAAAGATCTCCAGACATATTTGTTCAGTGTTGTAGTTAATTTCACACTACTGGATTTATGTTTAAGATAAAAGTATGACGTTCTTTCTATACAACGTAACTACGCACGCGCAGCTTAGGTGCCAAGGAAGTGGCAGCAGTGGACAGCTCTTTCGCTCTTGTTACAGCTCGTCAGCACTGCAGAGCCAGGCACTGAACAAGACACAAGGTCGTTTTTCCAGCACCTGTAGCTCACAGGGCGGACCTACAACTGTTGGTCTCTTTAAACCTCAGTCACCACACTACAAATGTGGGACCTTAGAGCTGGGATGTTAGCATGACGTAGTTGTAAGGAATGGTTCTTCAAACTGTCAATTTGTTACCATCTCTCACTTTGTAACCTGTCACTTTCTCTGTATCTGTTTTCAGGAAAACCCTCCAGGAAAGGTCGCGGATAACAACAGACGTTGGCAGCAGGGTAATTGGAGCTTTTCCATTACAACGTCCGCAAATAATCCTCCACAAACCTTTTGTCGTGTTTGCTGCTGAATTAGTGGGAGCGTCTCTTTTACAACGTCCACACTCCGTCCTCTGCAAGCCTTTTTTCCTGCTTGCTGCTGAATTAATTTGATTGTCTACATTACAACATCCATAGTTCTTCGATGTTTTGCTATTACATTATTTGAATTTCCAACTTAAAACATCTGAAGTTCATCGTCCATGAATCTTTGGCATGTTTGGTATTGTATTAATTGGAATGTTGTCATTACAGTATCCACACTTCGTCCTCCGCAAACCTTTTGTCATGCTTGCTGCTAAATTAATTGGAGCGTCTCCATTACAACATCCGTAACTCCTCCGCCACAAACCCTTTGTCATGTTTAATATTGTGCTACTTTGAGTTCCACAACTCACCCTCCATAAACCCTGTGTCATCTTTGGTGTTGTATTAATTGGAATGTTTTCATTGCAACATCGTGTCATTGCTATACTTGTTGTTCTATTCATTGTTAAGAATCGTTCACTCTATTCAAAGCGATGAACTAAATGGTTAAAAACCTTGTGTGTGTGAAAATTTTCATCATGTATATGAGAGGTTGAGACGGGCACAATACGCTTCTGTTATTCGTTTTCCACAGGTGCTGCTTTGAAACAGAAAGAAGTGGTAAAAGCGATATTTGTTAACAACATCGCGCAGTTGGGCCACCACTATGCTCGAGTCTTCCAAGATGCAAGATGATCCAAATGGTAAGTATCTTGTTGCTACGACGTAATGAGTGTAATAAGGAAACTGAAAAACTCATATTCTTCTGTCCAAAAGCATCTTGTAAATGGCCTGAGCTTGATTACAATTATTGGGTGTCCCAACCCGTTCCAAATTACCTGATCAATTGTCTTGTTCCATACTACCTAATCAAACATCTAATCTTCACTACAAAGATGTTGTATCTAGATCCATACCAAACTGTCTGATCAATCGCCAAAGAGCTCTGGATTACAATATGTTGTGTCTCAATCCGTCTTAAACTACCTGCTCAAATGTCAAAGCTTGATTACAATTTGTTGTATCTTAACCTGTTCCAAACAACCTTCTCAAATGTCTAAGCTGTTGTGCTCCAACCCGTTCCAAATTACATGATGAAACGTCTCCAGAGTGCACAAGTTTGTAGCTACTTAGTTTAATTGCTCTTTTTATTCGGTGCCCATCACTATATGTTTAGTTCCGTATTAGTAATAACAAGTTCTGGTAAGAATTTGTCGTGTTCTAATGTAAATCCCTCAATCTGATTGATTCTCTCGCCGTTCAATATTCGCTGATGATATACGGTACGCATCGATGCATTTTCGTATGCGTGAGTGGCAATGGTTGAAAGTTTTCCGTACGTAATTTTATCGGAATTGGTTGAAATAAAAAACATTAGTTATTTTTATCAAGCAGTAAGTCTATACTTGTTGAGTTTGTACTCATAGAAACGCAAGCTCGTGTTCTAATTGTCAGATACAATACTGTATCTCTGATATTGTTATATTCTAAATTATGTACTTTATAATTCTTAACAGAAGAGCCACCGTTATTACTATTTTTATTATTATTATTACTAGTGCTTTATTATTAGTAGTAGTAGATTAATTATTATTATTATTATTATTATTATTATTATTATTATTGATATATTAATATTACTAACATATATATAACTAATCTATAGTTATCTTACAGGTCACTCAGATGTGGTGAATGTTAGCTGAAACCTATCAGGGGCGATCCAACAGGTAGAGTAAAACCATTGGCCCTGATTGTAGGAGGACGAAAGGCTGGAGCGACCTATATGACTATAGGCAGAGTTTGCGAGGTCAAAGGACTGTCCACATGGTATATTTGTGGAGCCTAGACTGGAACAAGAGTCGAGTAACCCGATGCTGAACAAAGAAGACTGGAACTAGTCAATTGTTGATGTGGCCACAAGAATAGAAATCTGAATTGGTAACACTGTTGTTCTGGCCGTGAACGAGACAAACGGAATTAACCCATAAGTTCAAAGAAAAGAGAACAAAGCTGGATATAGGACGTACGATGTAAGGAGCAAAAAACCACGGTATTCTCATCAAATAAGCTCGAGTTTTTGCAAAACCTATTTATTGATGAAAGGTAACTTGCTTATGTAACAGAGCACTTGAGGCAAAATCAACACTGTTTACCACATGTCTGTTATTTCCACACATTCTTGGATATCCTAAAACGTGGATCAGTTCTTTCACCATCAAGGATTTTACACATGTAAAGCCTGCCCAACGTGCCTGAAATGAGAGATAGTAACAGTTAAAGGAGTCTGATGAACCCTGTCAGTTCTACTTCTTCCTAAGTTTGACATCTGTGGGAAAAAGTAATCCTTCCAAAAATGTAAACGTTCATAAGATTCCCAACAGGAACACGCAATCGAGGCTAGTGTGCAACAACTGATTGACCTTCGGCTTGTTTGGATGTTTAGTGATAAAAGCCAGCGATCTGATAAGGTTGGACCTTGTCAACTCAAAGACGTTCAGTATTCCCTTAAATGTTGTGTGATTTCAAAATGCTTTACTCTAGGGAAACCAAACTAGAACTGATTCGGTATAAAAAAGTGTGACACGTATTGTCGGCGCATCTATTCAAGATGTAGTCAAGTAAAATTGTTTTTGTATTTAGCTGTTTGTAGTGTTATGTTCTTAAAAAAGCTTGCTAACGAACGCAACCCACCCCCTTCCCCTCCTACCCCCTCTCTTCCTCGTTCCCGGCTGGACTGTCGTACCTGTTCTGAAAGTCGGAAAAGCAGAATCGTATTTTTGATGATCTTTAAGTGGCACACGAGGGGCACTGCATCGATTTTCTATTGCATTAGCTCTCTGCCGGAGACGTTTGACCAACATGGCCCATCCCTCTGATGTAGCGATCTGGTTAGCCACTGACTCAAACGTGTTTCGACGCAAACCTGTCACTCGATACTCGCAAACCGACCCTGCATTGCTAGTTTTCCCTGTTTAGAAAATAACTTTGCATTATACAGTAACACATAGAAGAATTTTTTCCAACCGAACTTCTCATAACAAACCTTTTTATTATTTCACGGCCGTAAACGAAGAAAGTTTTAACTGGGCTTC
>JAOBYE010611410.1:0-12221 GCA_025403585.1 Parazoanthus swiftii
TGCCTTTTCAAGTTTGAAACTTGAAAGCATAATTTTTACATGAATTCATGTAAGACTTTTAAAAACTATTTTTTGCAGGTGATGAAAGAAAAACAACCAGTGTTGAACCCAAGGTGCGTTCGTAAAATGTTTCAATTGTATGTTCCTTTTTAATGCATTAGAGCAAGACTGGTGTGGTAGTGGCCGGAATTGCACTGCACATGTATACACATTCATGAATGTAGTTTTAAGTTTTTTTAGATTTGGAAATACTTCCCAATTTTCTCTGGAGCACGCACTCATTCCATTCTTTTTACGCTTTACAGTAAACGAAAAGGACATGAAAACTAAAGTCAGAAGATCTTTGTTGCAGGTTTAACTCTTTTTTAAAATAGTTATAATTTGAAGTTTTAGGCAAACCTTTGTAACTCAGTTGAACATGTTGAAGACAGTGGTCTGGCGCAAGAGTCCTACGGAAAGAGATCCTTTTTCAGTCTGGAAAATGATATTTTTAAGATCAAGTAAAAATTATTTATTTTTATGGAATTTCAATCTCAAGTATTTGTATAAATGATAGCTATCTATTCGATCCCCCGGGTATACTCCCGTCAATTGACTAGACGGGTTTATGTTGCATGCCGGTGTAGTTTTCGGATCAACTTGATTTGGAAATGGAAACTATACATGTACATTTTGCATGAGACTTCTGGAAAAGAGTTTGGTTTTCGCAAGAGTATGTGGAACGTAAACGATTTTCTTAATTATTTGCTCCGAGATTTCTGTCAAGGATCATGGACATGTCACTTCGCAGAACTCAGAATAAAAGTACGAGCAATGCTGCAACTACCTTCCTCTTATTGGCCGAGGGCGAGGTCCGTATATACGGCAAGCTACATGTACGAACCGAGTTTTTTCCTTCCTTTTATGGCCCAAATGCGAAGCGCGCAGGCCATGAAAACAAGGAAGGAAAAAATGAGGATCCATAACTTGCTGTACGGACCGAGCAAACGAGGTTAATAAATGTTTATTGTATGGCTTTGTTGATTATTTTGATTATTTGAAGCAAATGAGACTGTAAATGACAGCCGCTCCAGAACTAGAGGTCCGTATGGCTACTTACGGACCTGAAATTGTCCAGTCACAGTACGCGAAAGCTGTCAGCCATATAATAAGGTGTTTTGTTGACAAGTTTATAGATATTAGCATTCAGTCTGGTCTGAAATAGGGTCGATCTTAAGGAATAGGGTCGATTTCTGCGGTTTCGAATGGGATATACGGGTTTCGTACGGATCCTGGATAATCTGAAAAAACCTGGAAATCAAAAATTCAAATTCCAGGCCTGAAAATATGGAAAAGTAGTGACGGTCCTGGAAAGTCCTGGAAAATTCGCTTTTTCTTGTTCAGTAAATAGAAAATATTTATCACACACGATTACCTGACGATTGTTGTGGACGAGGAATCAATGTGAAAAACATCGCAGAAAGCCCGTATTGTCTGCAAACGTTCGAGCAGTGAACAATAAAAGGTCACAGCTATTGCTCAATAATTAAAATTTGTTGCAAATTGCTACATGGTTGCTTCAGTGGTTGATTTTAGCTTTTTCAGGTTCCACCCCTCCACCCTGGGTTCGATCCCCAGCTTTTCCGATCATTTTGGTGTATGAATTTGTTCGCAATCCGATCAACTCAACTGTCGTTATTTTTCATCACTTTTTTCAGGTTTTACCGTTTATACCATTCGGCGAGGTGGTCAAGATGAGCCTGGAGAAAGTGTTGGACTGTGCCTTGGTAGGAGTTCTCTCTCTTCAGTATTCCCGGCTTTTCAAAACAATTCTAAGGTTTCCGAAAACTTGAAAAAATTGTCAAATGCTATTTGTAAAACATTTTCAAAAATTTCCGAAGGTTTCTCAAGAGCTTAAGAAGTACTTATAATAGTCCAGTTTCATATTCGTAGTTGCCGCTGATTATAATGACGCCAGACTCGTTTACTCAGCTTTAGCTGGACTTGGTGGTGAATATGCATAAATACCAGCGAGAACGAATGGCCGCTAACAAAACACAGAGTTGTACATAGCTCGTTACTTCATTGGTATTTATGAATATTTAACACCAAGTCGAGGCAAACGCTGAGTAAACGAGTCTGTAGTCATTGTAATCAGCGGTCATAACGAATACGAAACTGGACTATTTGACTTGTCGAAGGAATTTTAAATAAAACATCTTTTAAAAATAGTCCAATAAAACCAATTCAGTGATCGATAACGTTTGTCAATGTTTGATACACTTTCAACCAGTATATACATGTAAACTTTATAGAAATGTCTTACTTTGTATTCCAGCCTGGAACATCAATGACAACACGATCCATAACTGGACCAATAATTACAGTCCAATCTAATCACTGCCTAAACCTGTATTCTTTCCTTCGTCCACAGGAGATTGAGCAACCTCAGTCAAGAAGCGTCCATTCAAAACTTGAACTCAAGGTAGTCATGGAATGTAAAAGATTTTTGTTTAGTGACGTGTACATGTTTTCTCGTTAGCGTAAATGTAAAGTATCTCGGACGGGAAACGGAAACCTTCAAAAAAGTCGTAAAGATACATTATTCTGCTAGCTTTCATGAATGTCTTTAGGTAAAACACCATGTACCGAGAAATCTATATCTGGTGTTTGCCACGTATGAGTTTTTGCGTTAGAGGGGGAGGGGAGGGGGATAATTTTTCCATTTAGCCTGAAAATTAACACATGTGCACATTGATTTCTTACAGAATTTCAGCCAAACTAAAAAATACAGGTTTCTCGATTTGACTTCCATATTTAATCGTGAAATTTTCTTTGGTAGCTATTTTTCATATGCTTTTTCTCTCTACTTGTACTTACTTGTTCATGTAAAATGTAAACAGATGAATTCATCATATAAGTTAAACAATAGACGTTTGATAAATGTTATTGTTACCAGTTACAGACGATCAACAGTGAAAAGACAAAAGCCTCATTGCAACTTCAACCATCAGACCTTCCATCAGGAGAAGACGATCTTGAAAAGGTATTCGTGTCTTGTTTAGAAATGTACTTCGGTAGAGGTTACCTGATCGGTGTTTCTCTTGCCTGATTGATGTTCAACGCTTCGTTCCTTTTATTTTCTTTGTAGAAACTAGAGAGACTGGTTACCAAAAGACTGTTAAGAGAAGTGGTAAGTGTTTTTATGACTCGCAGACTGTTTTAGTTTATATTATTGAATTGTAATTAAAAATATTGCTTTGTAAAAGTGGAAATAAACAAAGTGTTAACTGTTAACTGTTAGTAGTAGTAGTAGTTAGTAGTAGTAGTAGTAGTAGTAGTAGTAGTAAAAGTAGTAAGAATAGTATTAGTATTAGTATTAGTATTAGTATTAGTATTAGTATTAGTAGAGTTCGTGTCCTCATTTACATGAAACATGTGGAACGTGCGGCGAGATTTCATTCCGGATTGAACATTTCGATCCCGTACGACTCCCGGAATGAACTCATCTATGTCGTTTATGTAAGCAAACATATAGATTCTGTATGGGACCGGAATGAAGTCGTACTGGACTGAAACTTGACCTATAGTATCATGTAAACACCGCCTAAGATTTCAACTCATTGTGCTTACTTAGGATCCAATGAAGTTTGCTATCTTGTGCTTTGAGAAGTGCAGTTCTACAGCTCCAGATTCTGTGGCTCAAAGCAAGAACGGCCCCGTCATATGGCAAGTTCTAACCGCAACCGTGAAAGAACTGTGTGTTGACGTCATACTGAAACACCTCGCTCAAGGTGAGGAATAGAGTTGGATTCCAGGGATTCAACTGTTATTGAACAGAAGAAATACCTTTTTGTATAGCTTTCGTGATGTGGAACAGAGATATATATGTATACGTGTATCATCTTTATCCACGTCCTCTTAAAATAAAATAAAATATGGAAGGTCTTGAGGGTGTCAGACAAAATCGGTAGAACTAGACAACAAATATTAATGTTAATTTTAGTTTTCAGAATATCCAGTCAGTATTCAGTTCCTGGGTGATACATCAGCAGTTATCTACTCGTCGAAGAGTAGAGTAAGAGTGACTTTACTGGCTATTAGTATATTAGTGGTACAGTAACAGTGTATCTACTCCGGTGCAATGACTGAGGGACAAAAAAATAGTATTGTTTACTTCTTCCGAAGTTAGAGTTACATTCGTGTGTTCAGTTTTCAAAGAAACTCTTAAAATATATCAAAATTTAATATAGTTTTATTGACCCAGAGAACTATTCCGGCTGGAGTCTTGGACTCCTACGAGAGCCACCCCTGCCGGATTGGTCAAAGGCCAGACAAAGAGTGATCGTCTGCCCTTCCAGGTTGGGGATCGAGCGACAGGCCAACTTCTTGTCCCCCTAAAGAATCTCTAGTTTAAGAAACACCGACAATTTATATCAAATTATTTGACAACAGAGATTGGAGAAAGCTTGTAAATGCCCTATTCTTCACAGAGGGGCCGCGAAAGAAGAGAGTACAGAGAGAGACTCGAACAACAGAGAGTAAAACAAACCCTTAATGAACTTCGATATCTCATTACTGTTTGATGCAAAATGCTGTAGGTTATCTCTGTAGCTAGTACTGATATATGATATATGATACTCTTTCCAGTTACCACAAGTCCAACAGCAGCTGATGAGGATCTTTGGTCAGAATTCGTAAACAGCGGGGAGTCGCAGGTAAAGCCAATATCAAGCATTGTGCAATTGTAATATTCTTCTGATGCATTTCATCAACTGAACTCGCATATAATACCCACTGTAACTGATTTACTTGACATTCGGTGCAGAAAAATAGCTTGACTAAATTGTTTCCAAAATTATGAATGGTTATATACCACTTGCTTCGAATTTTGAAAGCAGTATACTGCTCGTTTGGAAGGACCAAAGTTTTTGTTTCACATATTCCTGTTTCGAAATTGGGTCAGTCGAACGCACATTTGGTCTCCAGGGTGAGATAGAACGGATAATTTGATGTGTTTTTGAATGAAATTGAGCATTTACTAACAGTTGAAGAAATTTTAAAACCCGGGTCAAACGAGCAGCAGAGTTGTATGAGAGTTGAGTGACCAGGTTTAGCTGAGAGTTATATTCAACTCTCCTGCGCGCGGTCACAATGGGCGGGGATTGTAAGTGACAAGTGTCGCTCAACAATTAGGAGAAACTCTTGTGAAGTCTTAAACGAAGTTTTTAAAAACAAGTTCAGAGTTGGTGAGGGTGAGAGCGCTTGACAGTCGATGATAGTGCATGATCGTGCATGAGGTCAAACGAGAGTGAGAGTTGAACTCTCATCAGATCTCAGCGACTCCCGTGCTTGGTTGACCCTTCCTATAACAACGTTTTTTTTCCTTAGATATTGCTTTCTGTTAGTTTGCTTTCCGATATTCAGCGACGTTCCTTTGCTGTAAAAATGAATTAAGTGTGCAATTTGCGCCAAATAAGAAGCAATGTTTCCTCGTTTTTATAAAGCATGATTTTCTGTTCCAGGCACCGTGCCTGTACTTTCTCAGCTGTCTCGGTGGTTGGTCACGTGATGGGATGTCCGTATCCAGTGACTTGTTGACCGTGTTGTTGGAGAAGGGCAAAACCGATGACCAAGTAAAGGAGACCTTCCTTGAAATGGTGAGATGCATTTCCTTTATTTAATGTCCAATGAGTTTACTGTCGCTTTCTTACTTACTGCCTATAAGCTAAGTTACCAACTAACTAACTAACTAACTAACTAACTAACTAACTAACTAACTAACTAACTAACTAACAAACTAACTAACTAACTAGCTAACTAACTAACTAACTGACAAACCAACTAACTAACTAACTAACTAACTGACTAACTAACTAACTAACTGACTAACTAACTAACTAACTGAATTTTTAACCTTTTTATAGGTTGTAATTGGAGGAAGACAAGTTGACAGTGTGCAAAGGTAATGGAATAGCAAAGCGTGCAAACCCAGTACAAGCAATGCAATATGCTGCGACGCAATACAACACAACACTTTGCAATACACTGCAATACTATACAACCATTGCAATACCGAATATGCACTGCAGTACAGCAAAAAACAATTTAATTCAATTCAATTCAGTGCATTATATATATTCAATGCTGTATTAGGCAATTTCATACTATCTACCGATCTCCTGAAAGGGTAAATTATAGTTGTTGAAATGGTAGTGTTGCAGAACTTTCGTGAACGTATCAAGAAAACTACAGAAAATGAGTACTGTTACAACAACAATGTTCCTACTGGAATTATCTGATTTTATGGAGTGTTTTGCATTCCTCCAGGCTTAATGAGGTAAAGGTGGAATGTAGCAACACGTTCAGAGGACTGGAGACCCTCCTGGCACAGGTATGTAGTGCTGGGCACCGTCGTTATACCGTATAGGCGCTCTTCTGTTAATGCCTTACATAAAGATAGATAATTAGCTAGTCATACATACATACATACATACATACATACATACATACGTACGTACGTACGTGGTACATACGTACAATGTAGATAGTTTGTTTTCGATCATAATTTGTTATTATTTGTTTTGATATATATTTTTTTAGTCCTAAACTTCTTATACAGTAGTTATAATGGGCAGATGAACGTTTTTATAAAGATATCATTATATGCTAATGTTAAAAGCTACCTTGAGCGCTTTGTTAGAACATTTGAAATGCACTAACCATTTGTAAAATAGATATCCCTTTTGTTCATTGTTTGCACAGCCCATCATGGTCAACTGGATTACTGCCACACTTGACAAGGAAGCGAGACAGAGCCTAAGCGAACTGGTGAGTTCTGTGCTTCAAACTCGTATCTGAAGTTAAGTGTTTAATATGTATTAGATTCGTCATCAATGTGATGTTACCAGGTAAAGGTGAATGTTCACAAGATGTCTTCAACTGACATATATACCAATGCAGGGTTCGTACGGTTCATTGAAAACTGGAAAGTCATGAAATTTTACAAATTCGTTTTCCGGGTCTGGAAAGTCATGGAATTTTGATTTGGGTCATGGAAAATGAAAATTACCGTGTGAAACATGTGTTAGCTAACTTAAATGAGTGAGAAGAAACGGAAACTCATCAGATTTCACTTACGGAAAGCTAGATTCCAAAGATATTAGACGTATAGGTAAACACATTTTATACTATGTAGAACTGTTTTCTCTCTGTAAGATTTTTACTATGCTGGAAAAATTTCATAGATCGAGAACAGTTTTTGATATGTTGCAAAGAAACCGATGGTCGTGAAAAACTGCTAAAGGTCATGGAAAAAGTCATGGAATTTCACAAGGTTGAAAGAGTACGAACCCTGCAATGGGTTAACATAACGACTCTGATCTAGAAAGTTAACTGTTAAAATAAGTGTTAAAATTCTTAAAGATTTTGAAAATTATAAAAAATACTATAATTTATAAGTAAAATCTTCAAGATCCCTGAATCTGTTTTCTAGTTGTGTGTTTCTAGAGGTATATATGTTAAGATTGTAAGAGTAAAATGTAACTTTAAGAAACATTTTGTGGCTTGTTATTCACAGGGAGTATTCTTCCAGGAAAAGTCGATATTTTCGTCGTATCTGAAGATTACGACTCTTGAAGCCAGAGTGACCCAAAAGTCTCGAGCCTCGGAGTGTTTTACTCAACTGTCAGGTTTCCCCAGGGCCAATCAATCAGATATTGACCAAGTCCAGGTGACTTTTACATTAGTATTTAACTGTGTTTTACTTCGCTTTCACTCCCGCACTGCCTCAACATTTATCATGTAGGAAAGTTAAGTTTTGTTATTTTAAAAGAAAAAAAGGATGAAGTTAAAAGTAGCTCGAGTTAAGAAAAGTGGAGATTGTGTTTGGTTGAGTGTTCGAGGTTTTGTAACAACTACGTGCGTTATTTTTACAATAGAGCCAAATTCAAGATGGTCTTCATATATGCCAGAATATTGTGTACCGGACACTGCTCAGACTATTGAAGACTGAATCAAAGGAATCGTAAGTGCTACTAGCAAGTTGTATTAAAAAAACCTTTCTGAAGCAGTACGATATTTACAATACAACACAACATTACACTACACAACGCAACGCAACGCAACGCAACGCAACACAGCACAAAACAACACAACACAATACAGTACAATACAATACAATACGATACGATACAATACAATACAATACAACATAACACAACAAAGCGCAGCACAACACAACACAACACAACACAACACAGTACATTACAACCCAACCCAACCCAACACAGTACAACACAACACAACACAACACAACACAGTACATTACAACCCAACCCAACACAGTACAACACAACACAGTTTAACACAACCCAACACAGTACAACACAACACAGTACAACACAACACAACACAACACAACACAACACATCACAACACAACACAACACAGTACATTACAACCCAACACAACACAACACAACACAGTACATTACAACCCAACCCAACCCAGTACAACACAACACAACACAACACAGTACAACACAACACAACACAACACAACACAACACAACACAGTTTAACGCAACACAACACAGTACATTACAACCCAACCCAACACAGTACAACACAACACAACACAACACAACACAGTACAACACAATAACACAACACAACACAACACAACACAAAACAAAACACAGTACAACACAACACAACACAAAACAAAACACAGTACAACACAACACAACACAACACAAAACAAAACACAGTACAACACAACACAACACAACACAAAACACAGTACAACACAACACAACACAACACAATACAGTACAACACAACACAACATAACACAACACAAAACAAAATACAACACAACACAACACAACACAAAACACAGTACAACACAACACAACAACACAAAACAAAACACAGTACAACACAACACAACACAATACAGTACAACACAACACAACACAAAACACAACACAACACAACACAAAACAAAACAAAACACAGTACAACACAACACAACACAAAACAAAACAAAACAAAACACAGTACAACACAACACAAAACAAAACAAAACAAAACACAGTACAGTACAACACAACACAACACAACACAATACAGTACAGTACAACACAACACAACATAACACAACACAACACAACACAATACAATGCATTGCAAGGGAAGGCAGTGCAACACCATCCCAAACCACAGAAAGACTTCCTCATCTAAAACTTGTAATAACAATAATATACAACAATTAATGAATTTCGTAGATTGGTTTTACAGTTACAAAACGATTACAGCTTTTACTCAATTGAAGAACAGGGGTTTCTGGCACAATAGCTTACCATAAGGGCTAAATGGGCCAGGAGAGCAGTGTTTTAGTTTTGCAACATTTGTGGTCGTTTCACAAACAGAAAAGCAGAATAAGACAAAAACGCAAGCGGAGGAAAACAAATAGGGGGAAAAGAGCTGATGCAGGTAGAGTGGTTGGCGTGTCTTACCTGGTTATGAAAACTTTACTAGACTTACTCCAGTCATTTCATCTGTATAAATGAGTAAGGAGACCGATGATACATGTAACTAACAGCCTTATGAGGCACTTGGGTTGGAAAAGGATTAGTTTTTAGCAAGTAGATATTACAGTCTTTACTCAGATTGACACCAGATTTCTTGTTAATTAGAGTTGTCACGTGGCTTGCGGCCGTTGTGGCCACAAATGATATGCGCCTTAGTTCACGTTTGGGTGCTGAGAGCTTCGAGCAAGTTACTTCCAGTGACGGTAAGTTCATTGTCTATGTGGACATCATATTCAGTATGGTCAGGATTTGGGGATATGGCTTGGTTTGGTAGTGATGGTAGGAAACGATGGTGTGGGAGGGACACGTTTAGGATAGAAAAAGAGAGATAGGATAGTTTAATGTATGTAAAGTAACTTTTTGTGTAACTCTTTTAGGATTTTACACGTTCGTAATCTTAGGAGTTTGTCAAGCTCCTCG
The DNA here is from genome assembly GCA_025403585.1 of Parazoanthus swiftii. Taxonomy (NCBI): domain Eukaryota; kingdom Metazoa; phylum Cnidaria; class Anthozoa; order Zoantharia; family Parazoanthidae; genus Parazoanthus; species Parazoanthus swiftii. The sequence continues at coordinate 9,995 of JAOBYE010611410.1, forward strand.
ATGACACGTGTTTAAAACGAGTACTGTATTTGATAACTGTTTTGTATTGTATTGTGTTGTACTATATTGTGTTGTTTTACGTTTTACTGTCATGCTGTATTGTATGTATTCAAAGGTATTGTATTGTAGATGACAGTATAGACAACAACTGACACTTGCTGAGATGCAAGCTTCAAATTTGTTTATTTGCTTATTTATTTATTTATTTATTTATTTATTTATTATAAACTTTCATCCTGGCCTGTCTGAAGGTCAAATTTCTGTACCATTAATTGCTCATGAAACTGTCAGATACGGAGCTCTGTTAATTTCTGTTGTCAATATCTCTACCAGACAGCAAGCTTCAACATACATTTGATTTTTTTCAGGGCTGTTCCCCCTCCCTTCCCCGTACATTAAACAATTGCCTAAGACATTTTTCTATCGTCTCGTCAATCCTATGTATTCTGATTTTTTTTTAAAAAAAGTCTCTTTAATCTTTGACTTATTTTTAGGCTTCATGTTGAACCTGTGCACCGTAGCTCTCCAGCTCTGCGAACCATTCTTTAAAAACAAATCCAAGGATGACAAATATTTGAGAATTGAGACGGACTACTGCGTGTCGGATGCCTGCAGGATTCAGCTCTGTGACGAAAGTACTCTCACGGGCGGTCACATTGGTAAGAAATTGATTCAGTTTGTAGTTTAAGTTAAATGTGTTTCAGATCATGTGATTATTATTTTGTGTATTTTTATACTCGATGCTAAGAACAGTTCCATGGATAACGTTGATTTACTGAAAGTTTTTCGTTGAAATTTAGGCACAGAAACAGAAGAGGTGGTACAACTCATCGAAAGAGTACTTCCTCCACCGGACAAGAAAGGTAAGCTCGAAATTGTATGTTGTACAGTAAAATGGTACTTATGATGCACATTTTCCGCATTAGGAAAGTCATTCCGTTTATCCGTTTTGCAGGGAATTTTAGGCTAGTAACGGAGATGTTTCACTTGACAACAAGAGCACTACATATTGGCTTGATGACGGTGATACAGCACTACCATCACTTACTAAGGTATCAATTGGATTCTCCTTCTCCTCCTCATTCTTCTTGCTCTTGTTCTCTTTATTGTTGCTGTTGTTGTTGCTCCTTCTCCTCTTTTTCTTCTTCGTCATCATCATCTTCTTCTTCTTCTTCTTTTCTTTTCCTTCTTCTTCTTCTCCTTCTTCTACTTCTTCTTCTTCTTCTGCTTCTTCTTCTGCTTCTTCTTCTCCTTCTTCCTTTAATCATTTTCCTTGTTTTTCTTGTTGTCGTTGTTCTTGTTGTTTTTGTTCTTCTTCCTCTTCTTCTTCATCTAATTATTTGTCTTGTTTTTCTTGTTCTTAATCTTGTTCTTTTTCTTCTCCTTCTTTTCTTGTTCTTGTTCTCTTTTTTCTTTATGTAACTATTATTCTGCTTCTGCTTCTTCTGCTACTGTTGTCACTTCATTATTTTTGTCCCACTTTTCACTTCCTCTTCGTTATTGTTTTTTCTGCTTTTGTAACTGCTTCGCTTTCTCTGCTAATCAACTGCCGAGTAATCAAATTGGAACCATATAAAGTTTAGTATATCAGGATTTTTGTTCAGTGTTTTTCTACCTAACATGACAGAAAATACGCTGCCGTGAATGAGATGAAGGTTGGAACAGCACAGGAGACTGAGGCTAGAAAACTTTTGATGGTAAGGAATTAAATCAAGTAAAATATTGCATTGTCAGGAGGATGCATACATTTCAGAATAAATTTTACAACATTTAACAAGTTTTTACGAAGCATTCTCAGAAAGACTTTCCCTTGCGCATGTGTGTCCAGTTGGCCATCGGGATTTTAAACTTCAGACAAAGGATCAAGAATTCGAGGAACTTTAAATGTCCCTTTTCTTCATTTTAGAAAAAGAGGTTCCCTCGGGAACCTCAGTAAACGTTCTGTTATGTTTGAGTCGTTACTAACATCACATAACTTTTATGATCTCTATACAACTTAAAAGGCATGTCTTGAACAGTTCTAAACATGTTGCTGTGGAAATGCTAGGGGAAAACAACGCCTTTGTTATCACACTATTATGGACTGGAACTCTCTACCCCTAAACATCAGAAACAGTAAATCTCTTGCTACTTTTAAGTTAACTTTTTTTCGCCACCAACTCAGTCCTGTAACGTGCTAGGCCTTGTCTATGTTGTAATGTTGTAAATATATATTTTATTTTATTTT
>JAOBYE010611632.1:0-12220 GCA_025403585.1 Parazoanthus swiftii
CTCTAATCTTTTGAACTTTCAAGTTTGACAGGTCTTTTGTAAGCTTTCAATTTTCCGTCAAATGTCACATGCACTTTTACACAGATTTTAAAAATGTCCTTCAAGCTCTTCAACACTGTTTGTTCGTTTGAAATGACACAGTAAACACTTTGCTTTCTAAATCCATCTCGCTCCGCGTGACAAACTCAAGCTCGACAAACGTGACGAGAAAAGCAAGGAAGCCAATTGTGCGATCTGATTGGTCAGGAAAGTGTGCACGCCTAGTTTCAGACCTAATAGAGAGAGTTGTACGCTTCTAGTCTTATGAGCTTCTGCTAGAACTAAATGTTCTGGGAAACATGTCCCTAGACCCTTGCAACTTTGACACTCAATGACCTTAAACCAAGTTGTACCTTTTTTCCCACTCAGTGTACCCCATTTCCCAAACCTTAAGAAAAACACTGAATTCCAAAATAACATGTCACAATTTTCTACACCTAAATTCAGACTGAAATGCTTTGAAAACACTACCCTTTAGTAGTTTACATGTATGTGAAGGAGTACCTGCTCCTCCCCCCCTCCCCCCGTCCCACGGAAGAATCTGCTGGTGGTGCAGATTTTAACTGATCACCTGTGGCCGGTCATATTTAATTTGTACATGCATTTGATAACCACCTGTGAGTATCTTCTGTTGGTTGGGGATTTTTACCATCTTACCTTCCCTTTGATTATTAAATGATATTTTATTTACAGCAAACTGAAAACAGTTTTCTGTTATCTAAAATCCTGGTTAAAGCCCACCTCTTTGTTTTGCAATTTTGAAATGGTTTTAATTTCAGAATATGGCTTGCTCCAGATGTCATGTTACAGTTGACCTTCAAGATCTACCCTAATTTGATCAAATCAAGTCATTGAACTTGACATTAAATCTATACTTAAAACAAAATGATTTGTTATAAAATTCTGAAGATGTTATCTTGTGCAGGTATTATTTTCATCCTTCACAACAACTTAACTTAAATATTTCATTTTTAAAATAAGACAAATATTTGCAATTTTATTTTTAGGCCTAAGTCTGCGACTACACATACAGATGTGACTTTTATGCAGTTATTTTAGTATGCAAATACTCCAAAAATATAACATATCTACAGCCACAAGATAACAATTATAGAACAATCATGTATATCTGGCTTTTTAATTACCTCTGGGGCTTTGTGTAGCTTAAGGTCCTCAGGCTTGATTTTTTCTAAAAAAGAATTGAATAAAAAATTAATAATTATTATAATTATATCATTACATTATTACAGGTTCTTGCAAGGAATTGTACAGTTTTTTTTATAAATTTTTTAGGTTTACAGATCCTCCTATCCCAAAAGAGTAATTTATATCAGGTTACTTTGTGGTAATTTGTGTAGCCCATTTCCAAATTACGCTCTAGCTCTTCATGACAAAAGTTTTAAGTCAAGGCTTGGTCTCACCTTTCATACACATACGTCATTTGCTGTGTTTTTGGTACAAAGCCTAAACTTGAAACTTTTGTTTAGAGGAACCGGGGCATAAATCGGAAATGGGCAATTGTTTTATTGAACTTGGCTTGTTTGTCAGTTATTAATATTGTAGACTATGAATAGTCCCTTTTTTTCCTCTGAAAGATAGTCAAGCGAGGGATCAAAAAAAGCAATCGAGAATCCAAAATGACGCGTGAAAACTGAGGCGAGTGGAAAAATAAGAGGTGGAGGGGAGGGAAAAGTTGGGATTACAGACAGCCTATTGTTCAAAAATCCTATGCGACACCTTCTTGCTGGTTAACGATAAGTGCTTTTGAATGGTTGCACATGGCATGATACATGTTGGTGCTTGCCGCGCAGGATTTTTGAACAATAGACTGTCTGTAGTCCCTATTTTTCCTCCCCTCTACCTCTTATTTTTCCGCTCGCCTCAGCTTTTGCGTGCCATTTTGGATTCTCGATCCCTCGCTGGACTACACTGTATCTTTCAGGGGAAAAATAAGGACTACTCATAGTCCATTAATATTGAAACTCAGTTTACACATAGTTTTATTAGGTCAAAGTTAAACTTGCCATTTAAGAATATCAAAACTCGACAAAGGAAAAAGTTATGTTGCAAGACTCAAATCAATGTTTTTACTAGCTTGGTGAGAACAAAGCCTTGAATTGCAAAAAAATGTTTTACTAAACTTAATCTCCCACTTTCCGAATCAGTTTTGAATTAAGCTGTCAACAATACATCCAAAAATTTTGTGTGACTCTAAGGGGGGGGGGGGGGAGTTTCTCTGGTACATGTATAATGTGAATGAAGCAACACTTAAACCCCCCTTCCCCCACAACAAAATACCACGTGGCAAACAACATGGAAACTTGTTTTAAAACTAAGCATTTTTCATTATTTTTTTTTTAAAAAAAACTTAACAATTTATACTTATAGTATTTATAAGCCCCAAAAATACCAATGACATAAATAATTCTTCTTGTTTGGCAAACTTTTTTCTGGTTTAGCACATCTACAGTTTTGTAATACAGTTTTAGAACACCAGTTCTGGGTTCTGCAATACTTCAAGACCAGTGGCCGGAAGATACTTCTTATTCCCTTTGAGACACTAAGGGCCATTAAGCTTTGAAAGTGATAAAAATACACTGTAGTCTGGTTTCAACTATGAATAAAGGCAATATATTCGTAAACTCATGGATTATACAACTCGAACACATCAAAGTGACACAGTCACTCTAGAACACACTAAAACCAGAAAAACATTAACTACATCACAATGCAATGTCACTCATGCGCAGTATGGTGGTTTCATCAACCAATCAAAACAATGTTCAAACCAGCATAAATTATCATAATTCTAACAGAAAGGTGGTAACCTGGCAGAGCCACTGAGTTATCTCACTGACATTGACATTTGTGCTACCTATAAATTAAAACACAGGCAAGATTTTGATGGTCAAATGGAAAAAAGCCTGATCATTCCTCAGATATAACAGACAAAACATTTTCAAATGTTTACAAGATCACTCAGTCACCTGCTTATGAGATAAGAGGCTAACAGCTAAAAATAGTCAAGACATATAATTATATAATTTACATGTATTGAACATCTTAATGTGAATGCAAAATTTGTGTCACATGGGCACAAAAGGGCTCAATGTATGATGTACAAAATGGTGAATATTGAACCATAAATGCATGGTTAAAAAGCTAAAACATGGTAAAATGGTTACCGGTAAACCAATTTTAATGCACTTTACCATGTTTTAGCTTTTTAACCACTTTATCGTACAATATTGAATGTCTAGTACAAGTAACAGCTAATTAATGTTGTTGTACCAAAGCGGCAGCCAAAACAATAATTGTGTGCCAAGTATTAACATAATTGTTTTTTCAGACAATCATGATTGCTTTCAATTAGAAACATTTAAGATGTTATTTTTGTTCACTTAGGCTATGAAGATCTAACATTTTTATCTTGATAAAACATATGGATTTTCATATTATTTAAAGGATATATAATAACATAATACACTCTCATGAAACTCAAAATAACACAACTCAAAAATTAATCATCAATAATTTTAAAAATTTCAACGAATGCTATATTATTGATATTGATACTTTTATATAATTATATATAATTTTAAAACTTTGTGAATTCCACTTTGTTTAAAAGCACTTGATATGTTGCTGCAGAACTTGAAATAGATAAAATGGATTAAACAGATAAAAAGTTAAAAGGTTAAAATGTTAAAACAAACGTTTTGTAAAATCTGTAACTCACGAGTTTCATGCTCAGTGGCCATCATCAGACTAAAAGGTTCTTTATGTATACTTTTTTGTAAACTTTGTAAAAAGAATAAAAGTTTTATTGATCTTGTAGTTTAAATTCTAGAATTTTAATTTTGATCACAAGAAATTGTTCTACATGGACATGAATTACACAAAATGCCGTACAAATTATTAGGCAATATATTATCAGCATCATTTGGATTATTTCAAGCTCCAAGGTTTTAAGTTTTGTTTAACATTACAGTATTTTCCAGTACACTGCATTCATTTTAACTTTCTTACAGGGCATATACTTGTATGGGGAACTCAACGTTTCTTCCAGGTGCAGTTGTGTGTGAACAGTTTTATGTTAACAACCACACATCCAAACACCATGTGAACATATACTACTACTGGTATTTACTCCTCCTTTAATCTGCAGTTTATACACTGGTAAGCTAAAAGGTACAGACTGTACGACAAAATAACATCAAAGCTCTATGTAGCATTACAATTTGTTCTTGTATTATATTCAACAGTGGGCTTTATCTAAGTTACACAGACGAATAAAGACAACTAATTTTTGTTGAATCCTTTCCCTGAAAAATTGTAGTCCCAGCCTGGCTGGTCAAGTAACAAAAAATGGCAGATAATATTAACAGGACTGTAGGCAGGAATTTTGTTGGGGAGGGCGGGGCAAGCCAAGGGCAGCTAAGTACATGTACTAACAATTTCCATAATTATTCCACAAATGTCCTCTAAAATCCATTTATATACCAGTAGTCGTTCCCATTTATGGTAGTGCCATAAATGATACATGTACACCTATTCGGGCTTCTTCATCATTTTCATTAAGCCTGCACCTTTCTGGGCCTGTGTATGTGTGTGTGTTTGGGGGGGGGGGGGAGCCCACCCTGCACACCTCTGCCTAAGGGGCCAGTAGTTATTATAAATAATCTGTTGTACACCTGTACATAAAGACGTTCCATTATGAAATTTCTAAATAAATAATTATTTTTTCAGTGCTTCATCTCAGCAACTTCTGATATATACATGTAACAGGGTTCATATAGGCAGAACACAAAAAAAACAAGACTTTTGGCAGACTTTGACAATATTTTCCAGACTTTTTTTAAATTTACAGAGTGGAAAAATTGGTCTTTGAACTTTCTGACTTTCTAAACTCTATACTAGTACAAATCGAGTATTTATCTCACCAGCAATTTTGATAAAATAACCTGGCCAATACATGTACAAGCAATTGAAGAAATTAGAGGTTCCATCATGCTTTGTGATCTTGGTACTGCACTTTTCACAAGTCAAACAAATTTGAAACAGCTGTATATTAAATAATGTGTATCGAACAAAAAATGAAGGAGTGCTGAACATGAGAAGATTTTCGAGCCCACACTGCACAGTAAATAGCCCTCAACAATAAAACTTGCCAGGCACATGTTATAACTGTAGTGACTGTACAGTCTGTAGCAACATCATGCATGAACACGAGGATAATATAGCTTCATTGTATAAAAGTAAATAACAAATGAAGGCATTGGTGCTTTTATCAATTGAGGGGATTTTGTGGTGTAGAATATGGCGTTCCTTGTATCCCCCACAGGGAATATTAATGTTACTGTATTGGGTGCCTGTCACTACCTCCCCAGGGATTTATACCAACTTTTATAAACAAGCACTGTATCTATTGAGTTATATTGGCATTTGAGCAAACCTACTTTTGAAAACAAGATCCTGGTTTATCATCAGTGCACACATCAAGCCAAAATTAATACTATTGACACTTAAAGTTTCATGTATGTATATTCACAAATGTTTTTACGCTTGTTTTTTGAATGACTTTCTAGCTCCTGATTAAATAAATTATTGTATTGTATTGTATTATAAATGAATGCATGCATGTTGCATATGTGCATGTATCTATGTATACATATATGTATACATGTGTGTATATGCATGTATGTATGCATGTAGGTATGTTTCTCCATCGCAAAGCTTTTGATCAGTTTTCTATTTTTATTTAATCAAGTAATTAATCAAAATAATTATATGGGCTGAGTTCTTGGCATATTGAGATACTTTAACTAACTCCATGACTTCTGATGAAGGATTGGTTTTCTTACAAGAAATCACAACAGACAGTGTGCAAGTGGAAGCATCGACAGCACATGCTTCACACACTGTTTAAATTAAAACAATATTGTAGTCATACACACACAACAACCCTAAGGCCAAATCAATTTTCCTTAGGGTGTTTTCTAAAAACTATCTGTCCTCTATTTTTAGCCTGCTTCTTTTTTCACATTTATATTGCAGTATGCACTGAGAACTTCAAGAAATACACTATTATTAATATTATCAATTTTGTTAATATTATAATTAGTAGTAGTAATAGTAGTCACAGTAGTAAAACAAAGGTTAAGGTAAAGTGACCTTATTTAACGAGGGTAACGTGTGTCAGTAATTATACTGTAATTGGTAAACTTGTCACCCTCAGTCTGCACTTTACCCTCCTTCCTCTGTCAGTGTTCCATATTTTTTAAAAGCTAAAGCTACACGGAGCATACGGAAGTCAAAACAGACATAGAATTGAACCAGGGACCTCTAGCTCCGAAGGCCATGCACTAACCAACTAAGCTACACCTGCTTCTACAAGTAGCAAAAACAGTAATAGTAGTAGCAATAGTACAGTGTAGTAATAATAATAGCAGCAATAGCAGTATTCAGTTCCTTCCCTGAATAGGTATAAGCAGGTATATAAACAGATGCTCCCCGTAAAAATTTTCAGCTACATGTTGCTCACGAGGTCGAACCAAAAGCATGTACTGTACAAGGTGCCTCTGACCACCGCTATATGGCCCATGTGTAACCTCCGAGTGTGTAGAGATGAGATTACAGGCCACAACACCGGCATTAGCCTACTCTTATTGACAAGTGCGTGGGTTCTTTTAAGTCCCCAGATAGAACGTTGAGAGACTAGACCAATTACTTAATGTCCCTGTCCACGGATGGTGTGGCAAAGGAAGGTCACTGAAAGTTCAACCTTCACCTTTGAAGGTTGAATTTTGGGCAACCTTGTCTCATAACCAAGTGAGATATGAAAAGCTGATGGTAAAACTCTTAATAATTGACTGATAAGAGAAATTTCTACAACTATACCCCAACCTGCACAAGGGCACAGCCATGGGGGAAAACAGTCAACAATCTCATGTTCTAAAAATATTTCATGAACAGCTTTCCATTACTAAAAATAAATTTCAAAATTATACAGTTGACTGATGGCTCCTGCCTTAATTAGGAAAATTTTGATGTTAACTAAAAAACTCCTGGTTTCTCATCAGTGCTTCACCTCAAAAAACATGCTAATTAATAGACCTTTTTTTTAAACTTTTTTTTCATGTAATCTTGTAACTACTGTACAGCTATGCCAAATAACTGTCGATCTGATGTGAACATTTGTTTTCAAACAGCATTCAGCTCTACTGTCGATCTGATGTGAACAATTGTTCTCAAACAGCATTCAGCTCTTCCTTCAATCTTGTTTTAAACAAAACCCTTCTCTAGGGCCTTCCCTCTCAAAACTTTTTACTAATTTATAATAAACTGGGGTATTTTTGTAAGGCTTACAGTATAACAGGTACTGTACTCTCAGACAAAAAATAGTTTAAGTTTTGTAACTGTTACAAACTTACTTGCTATTAAAATACAAACAAAAACTTTTTCATATTTGCACAGTTTAGTTTGTTTCTGACACACAGTACAAAAGCAAAAAGGTTAACACTTTTTTTTAAATTTCTCAAATTGCCTCACTCTCACAGAACAGACGAAACCAATAATAGCTGTGCATGCATATGGTATGCTTTAACCCTTGGAAATGACCAGTTCACTTTACAATGCAGTGATCAATGTCACAAACAACTAAACCAGACAAAGACGATAATACTAACAAATAAAGACAATCTACCAGACACATCCTTTAGACAGAAGACCTCATGAGTTCATTGTTCTTGTGTCTACTATTCAATTGACAAGCCTTGGTGACTTTCATTGGATTCAAACAAAATTAAATCAACACAAGGTGGTTGAGAGACCAAGTAATCGCCACTTATTTAGAACCTTAAAATTGCCATTAAAACATAGCATTAACAGCTAGCTAGATGTTGCCACAAACAGAACAAAAATAAAATGGTTTTTAGTATTATTTATTGGCTCACTGCAGATTTGATGACTTTGGTCAGATAAGACATTTTTTTCTTCTCATATATATTTTCACTGTCTGTTCTTACTGCTAGCTGGTTCAATATATAATAATTTAAAACATCTATATTGGGCTTTGACATTTAATTTGCCTGGAGTTGTACTGTACATTGTTAAAATGAACCAAAATGCTAAAGCTCCTAATATTGCGATTACTGTATACCTGAATATTTTGCCTGCTTTTAAAGCGTTTCCTTCCTTTTGCGCATTTAAAAATTAAAATAGTTCACGGTGAAGTAGGTAATGAAACGTTTCCCAGACTAATTACTAATTTAAAATCACCGACAAGAAAAAAAATGAAGTAAAAAACCCACGTGTGGTTGTCGTAAATCTCTATTTTTGGATTTTTGGGGGGTTGCTACATAATTCTGTGTTTTGTAATGTTATGAACGGGGAATCAAACCAAAACAGACAGGAAGTGGGAAGCTGATGCCGGTTTCACTTGGCTTCTGAGTTTTCAATTCTCTTATCTCTATCACATATCCGGTGGACAAGTCTGCCATGACACGACTGTCCTACACGTGTCCTTAAATCAGAATACGCTAATAAAATTGAACACATTAGTTCTGGCGACGACAAGAGTATAAAGTTTCGATATGTTTCCTCTATTTTTCATGTTTTAAGGGAAAATCTCCCGTCGCACTCCCCCGCAACGGAAATGGCAGCAAGTTTTCGAGAACAAAAACTAACTGCACACGAGTGAGAAAAATTTGCTTACCTTCCCTCATTTTCGAAGATTTTGTTGCTGGTGTCTCTTCATCAGCAGCAATTTGTCCGTTCGAAGTAGAACGTAAAGCTTGTAAGCCCTGGACTGGAATTTGTAGAATTTGATGACAGTGTCCATTACAGTTCTCGTCGTCTTTGCTACTCGCTTTTCGTTCCCTTAATTTCCTCTGTAGCTTTTCTCGTCTTCTGTCCAATCTTTCATCGCCAGTTGTCTGAAAATCGGCTCCGTTTTGTGCGGTCTCATCTAAGCAACTGCAGTGGCTACAGCACTGCCCGTCCGATGTTGATAACTCTTCAACCTCACTGTAAGATCCATTCTCAGATTTAAACATTACCGTTTGCCCAGAATCTGGATCCAAAAGCTGGATGATCTTCGGTAAGGTTTCGCCATCGGGGAAATTAATACATACTGTTTGCATGGCAGATATCCGTAACTCAACTTGATTACCAGCCGCTTCGTCATCTGTGTTCAGCTTATTTACGTCCGAAGACATATTTAAAAGCTTTAGCGACTGAACAAGAAGGAGGAACGGCAAAACAACACAGCTGAGCCGTGCCAACAAAATTTAACGCTAAAACCGCGACGGAGCGGCTTTCGAATCGGAATTTGCTCGTCGACAAATACACGACCGTCTTCGTCAACACAGCCCCAGCAACTTCAATCCATTTGCTTCACGGCCATTTGTTGCCGGGATTCCGGAGTTTTGAAAAAGCGGTCACCAAGGTTTCACGCAAGCACTTAAAATTTTTAAACGTTTCCCGACAAAAAAAAACTTGTAAAATGATCCGGCTACAACTATGAAATGAATTTGTTCGCTTTCCACGTCGCGTTTTTGTTTTTCTGTGAGACGTGAGTCCGCTGACCTCAAACAGGTCTCACAGCTTCCGCACCTGTCGGTGTGGGGAATAGCCTGTGGGAGGAGTGGGTGGTTGTTAAAAAAATTGCCTCGGGAGGGTGGGATTATAACCACGTTTAGTCAAACTGTAACTTTTTTAAATTAAATTTAGCTAACTAATGTTTATCATAAACGTGGCGAGACAACTGCTGTTTTCAATACCTTCCGAGGGCGTTTTTAATTGATTAAGTTGTATACTGATAAAACTCAATGGCCACAAAGTGACTCAAAACTTCAAGAAATGTCAACACTCTTTGCTGAACAACCTGGACAGGCCCAAAATTGAAAGAAACACATGTGACGAAAATATATTTTTAAGTCTTTCACAATCTTTAACCTGTAAATATACAAATATAGCTTGTGACAACCTCACCTTCAAGGGGAAAAAGATTTTGAAAGTCTTCCTCGAATTTGCCCGCTTTTCCGCGAACTATAAATATCTTATTTTTAATACGTGACCACGCAAAAACACTATTTTTATCTCAGTGTAAATCATAAATATTAGCTCCCAAGATCAAGTAAAGCAAAAGAGTGAGAATGTTATTTTAATACAGCATCTCCAAGCAAGATGTCCGACTAGAACGGCGAACAGTACATCCCTGAGCCGAGGCACATGGTGACTACTCAAATTAAGTAATTTCACCTGTTGAGTCAATTTTTGTCTTTGTTTCTGTAAGACCGGAAAATTTCTTTAGGCATTTCAATGGAGGAAGCATTGAGGTTAAGTTTCCCCTATTAAAAATATTTCAATTTTTGAGAAAAAGGAACGTTAATATCCAATAAATTCTTTGGTTTTAACATTGCAGTTTTTAAATATTGACTAAAATGCCGCTGTTTGGAAAGCTTAGTAATAAAGTTTAAAAAAATAGTTAATTTATCCTGTTTGCGCGTTATCCGTTTTAACCGTTTAATCAGTTACATATATATTATGACAACAACTATACGTTTTTAAGACTGTATTTGGTTTATTTTTCCGTGGTTTCTGTTCCGGTGCAGAAGGTTCATCATGCTTGGTTGAAATTTTGGGCAGAAGAGGAACCCAACACTTTCTAACCTTCAAAGTCTTATTTCTAGTACCGTCATTTCTCTTTATATATACTGTTCCTTTTTATCCAGCTGTCGTATTCGTATATCTTTCTTTTCGTCCTCTCAGGCTGACTTTCAATGATAGCATTCGGAAATGACTAAAGTTATTGAGTCTTAATCTACTGTATTTTTGTCGCTTGCATTTTCAATTTGCTTTAACCATCGTCCCGAAACCAGAAGTTTAGGCCATTTCAGTAAAAGGTTTTCACAAGTGTAACCGTTTATTCTAGACCTCTAACACAATGGCTGGATTTGCAAAATACAAGTGTGTTGTTTCTTAAGATTATCTCGATAATTAATAGCTACTCGAAAGCGTCGTGGTTTGTGTTTCGATTCTCTTTTCTCTGTACGTTTTTGTTCGGGACAAAAACAAGATCTCTCAATAACTCTAACTGTAGCAGTAAGTGCAATAGTAATAATAAAACTGATTAATAATAATAAAAAATAATAATAATAGAAGTAATATACAATTTATATAGCGCTTATTACTCCTCTAAGCTCTTTACAAAGTTGAGCTAGGTCGTATTACTTACTATTTACAAAAATATCTTCAAAATAACAAAGATATTAAAACGTAAATGTAACAAACTCAGTCAAAAGCGACTCTAAATAAAAAGGTTATGAGTTCCATACGACAGGAGCAGCACTGAACAGTGTATTAAGCCCTGTCGCCGTAAGACTTTCTGTTTGAGTTCGGTACTAAGGTAAAATTAGATCTAAGTTGCCTAAATGTTTCACATTTTTTAATGCATTTCAGAGATATAGGCGTGATTGTTTAGTAATTCAGTTTATATGTAATAAAAAGTAGTTGAAATCTTACATGCTGTTCAACTGGAAGCCAGCGGAGTTCTTTTAAATTGATCAGGAGTATATAATACGATCTTACTTATTTGTATAGGTAATTAACCGCGCCGCGTTGTAGCTTTTGAACTAACTGCTTGTTGATACAGTAGCAGTAATAGAGAATTACAAAGGTCCAGCTTAGAGGTAACAAAACCGTGAACGAGAATTTTAGTGCACTCCGGACTTACGAACTTCCTGGTGGAAGCTTTACGCCTAAGTTGAAAAATGGAGGACTTATACAGACAGCACTTCACACGCTGCGCCAAACTAAGATATCAGGGACCTTATATAAGCAGCTGGAACACTAACGTTAAGGAAGGCGCCTGCCGAGTTTTTAACTTTCCGCTTTCCCTTTTCTTGTTTGTGTAACTCATTCGTTTCTTTTTTGTTTTACAAGAGCGTGTGTGAATATGAGAACATAAGGATCATTTTTGAAGCCTCACAAAGATTGAAATGATTCATACTCTCGTAAAACCCAAACTTGAGCTTTCGCTAAAGACGACGTTGAAAGGTGACCAGCTGGTTGCACTCCCGCGTGAAGTTACTGTATTTTGTAATTAACCCTATTTGACATGGGCTTTTGGAGGTTGTTCTGTCATGGGGGGGGGGGGGGGGGGGCAGAAAGTGCCCCC
>JAOBYE010611743.1:0-12054 GCA_025403585.1 Parazoanthus swiftii
TGGGATGCAGTCGGCCGATGAGTAATGAGAAAAGGAAAAGAACGGAGCGCAGCGTCATAACCTTCTGTCACGGATGAGATGAAACTATTCGTTTCATATAGTTATTGTTACTATAGTTATTGAAACAATAACTTAAAGCAATATAACTATATGCATTCTGCGAACATTTCCATACTCCTGATGATGACTTTTTAGTCGAAAACGTTTGAGTTTCAAAACCTTTTAAATACAATTTTAGCCTTTATCTATTTTATTTAATACTGTTACTATGGTTTGGCATGATTATTGATAATATAGATAAACGGGAGGGAAACCAGGAGCTGGATCTCCAACGATGATGTCACGATCAAACGACGTACGGTCTTGAAACTCCTGACAGTGTACAAGAAAGGATTCGACAGCAAACTAGTCGTACGCAAAGTTCAACTCAATCCAAACGGTTCTGAACTAGTCCTCACGACAACAATTTTGTCGAGTTTGGGAAGTAACAACCTTCATACTCCGGGAATTAGTTGATACTTAACTCCAGGAAGTCGTTGTTTCGGGGGCGAAAATGTTTTAACATGTAGAAACCTTCTTACTTTGCCATAGAAAAACTCATAAAATGGACAAAATCGTGTTGTTATGATTAAAGGCGCCTGAATTACTTAGAGCTTTACACCGAAGTGACCATCAGAGAGTTTTAAAGTTGGGTTGACCATGCAGGGTGGCTTGTGGACTGCCGCGTAAGATTTGTTTTCATGATGGAATTTTCCTATTAGTTCTCATCTTTTGTTCAGAACAAAACGTTCTTTGATTATAGATATTCCTCGCGAAGGCACAGGTTGCGCCGCTGGGTTCCGCATCTGTATGCGGACCATTTGGTGCTTGAGTGCTTGATGTTGTTGTCCTTCAACTCCCAGATGTATTTTGCAAGTTCTGTGTCGTGCGATTGGTTTCTGTGGTTGAACGAATACTTGTGGTTGGTGAATAACCCATTTCCGAATTATGCTCCACTGCTCACAAACAAACATTCAGGTCGAAGCAAGGTGCACACATTTCATACATGTCGTATTTTTGAGTACTTAGCCTCGACCCCGTGCTTTTGTTTGTATGCATTTGAGCGTAACTTTATCCCGACAGGCCGACGAAACAGTTGCTGGGCTTGTTCTCAGCGAGCACGCTGTTGATAGTTGACTAGGCGATACAATTTCCTTCCATGGGGCAGTCCTAATTATATTATTTTTCCTTCATTGAGGCTGGCTTTCAGATTTTATTTTTGTGGATTGACGATGCTGGCAATGTTTGGTTTGCAGCTATTGTTAACTTTAACCGTGTTCCTCTTAATTATCTTGTGACAGACGTTCTTGTCGGTTAGGTTCAAGAACGATCTGCCACGTCGGTCTTTACACTCTGAGGGAACGGTGAAATGAACCAAAAGACTGTCCTCTTTCTGGTCCACTTTCTGTTGCTTTCATTCCAATGCATAGTGATGAGGTCGCAATGGATGTTCTTGTTAAATCCATTTGCTGAGAGCTTGGTTGAAAGTTCCGGGTGCTTTATGTATTGCTCCTTGTCACACGATGGATTGGTAACTCTAAGGCTGATTGACATTGGGAGTTGTTTGAATATGGACGGGAGATCGGTGGATCTGGTATCGATATACAAGGAATGGTCATTATCACTTCTGAAAGGCGAATACTTGCCGTTGCTGGGGTTTAGGGTTACATATAGGCAGGTTACGGTTTTAAGATTGGATTTAAGTCCTAGGTCTCTCACCTCTGAAAGTATTGGAAATTTTCTGTAACGCCTTGTCGACCTTGCGTACATTATCTTAAGCGCTGCTAATCCATCGTTTCTGAAGACACCTATGAGCCCGTCCTTGACGCTTGTGGTCAGCTTGTGTTGAATGAAAAGGCCTAACACTTTTAAACTTTTATAGTTTTACAGCACGATTTGAACCATTTTAAGAGTTTTAGAATAAGTTTCTCGCTCTGCAGTCCTGCACTGAGCACTTCGCAGTTTTAGTGGATAATATCCAAGAATATATATATAAACAAGTATATAAAATATAAAATATAAAATATAAAATATAAAACATATATTTATATATTTCGATATGCACAACAAGACACTACTGCAAGAAGATCGAGCCAGGGCCGAAGAACACACAAATGCAAAATCTGTCTGTTGAATGGAAATTGTTTACAATCATCGGTAATTTATCAAGCAACCGTGACCCGCACAGACAGCAACTCAAGCGAGACGTACGTGGCCGTCAAACGATTAATATAAGCGCAACGACGTTAAACAAAGTTTAACTCGCAGACTCAAACCATGCTGCTTCGTTTAGGAACTAAGACAAGAAAAACTCTACCGACCTCAGTAAACATGGAAATTAAAAGAGAACAAACCAGATTACTGCATCTTTTGGTGAATCTTCTCCAAAGCTAAGTCATACAATAATTCGACAGAGATGTAATTTGCGTTTAAGGTAAACTGAAGTGTGTAATCATCTTGAAGCCGCACCTTTGTTCTCTAAACAAAAGGACTGAACTTTTATCCTCATGCAGGCACAGAGGCACAAAGCCCTGCTACATTTCAATTAGCCCCAGTGAGACCCATCGAACTATGACACCTTCTTGCACCAAAGTGATAGTTAATATTTCTTCGTCAATTCAGCCAGCCGCGGGGCGGATTCGCAGTTACTTAAACGAACTAGACCCCTTTAAATTGTAATCAATACGTACGCCTGCCGTCTCATCCACTGCTGGCTGTTGGCAAACTTCGTGATAATGTCAGACACAAATTTCCTAGCAATTGTGTCGTCATCACACCGATGAACCTTCTTCAGCAACACTCCGATCTGAAACACGCATTAAAACATGGCCATGATAAGAGCTGATTTCCTCACAATTGCACGGTATTTACACGTTTTATCGACTTGAAATCAAACTAGCACGGGGCGACACCACATTGATGTTAGACATGCAACAACTCGTTTAACACATGGGAAAAGAACACGCACACTCACCAGTTTGAAGGAGATTGTCCTCACGTCAGCCACTCGGTCTGTGGCAAGCGTGATAGCAATAGGACAGACGTAGTGAAGCACTTCCAGTGGAGAGTACAACTCACTCAACATCATCAGCTGCCTGCATTTGGAAATTGACAACTACAGCTTCCTTCCACACTAAAACTAATTCATTCTTAGCATTCTGAGCAAAAATAAATAAGTAAAGTAGAAAAAGTACATTGCATATTCAAATTCGTGCTAATGTTTCTAAAAATCTAAAAATAAACTTACTAAATTTCTGCTTTTTGTTTAACTTAATTCTGGATAAATAATATATCTTACTTCACTTTACAATATCCATACCTGTTTTAGCCTTAGTATCTTCAAAATTAAAAAAAACATTTTCTCTGTGAAGTGAATTAAGCCACGAACCAAAAACAGATCTTACTAATTAAAGACTTTCAAACTATGAATCTGTCAATTAGTGAGGACAGAATTATGTTGTAGCAAATCGTAAGGAATCATCCTTTCCTCGACATGTTTTCATTCCCTTCCACGTGTATTTTAACTAAAATTTATAGCTAAATTAAATGGTGGTGCAAGATGTCCAAACAATTTCAAACTTTAAGAGAAATAGAGACATTTTAATTCACCAAACTGAACTTACTCGGCAAGCTCGTAACGGAATCTCCAGTTTCTGTTATTGTCAGTGGTAAGAAAATCCACCAGAACTGGCAGGTAGTCTTTCTTTACGTCACTGGGAAGAAGCTGTGGTACAAACAAGCTCAATAGTCAACGCTGTTATCAGCGGAAAACAAACACAACTTCTTAACATAGTCGCTACTCTTACAGTGTAAAAGAAAGGGCAATGCAATTGAGTTGACGGAAAGTTAGATTATTGTAAAATCTTGGCAAATCCTTGAAACGTGATTGAAACGTAGAAGGCAGATGATTCAGCGAGTCAATCCGGTACTGAAAACAGAATGAGTAAAGTCCTGTATCCGAGTATGGCGGAACAATGTACTAACAAGTGGCAAATGAATATTGATTTTCGGAGAGGATCAGGGATGAAGTCAAACTGTAAAATGAAACTTGATCCGGTATCGTGTTAACACTGCGTTGGGTCAAAACTCTAAAAGTTTCAGACATGACCCTTTTTAAACTGAAGCTCACCTTAATGAAATCGCCCAAATGTTTGAGAATGCCTATCCGGACCTGACGAGAAATATATTACAATAGACATCAACACAAGACTGACTTTAATACCAGGCCTTTGAAAGACAGACAAACACAAACCGACGGATGCAATTAAACAGTGCTAACAATCTATTTTATACTAAAGATATTATGGTTATTCTCCTATAAAACTAGAGTGTAATTTCTCCGATTCTTTGTGCACTGTTCACACAACAGGGCGTTTTAAAATACTGTAATGATAAACTCATACACAGAAATGACTTACTCTTCTACCTTTAACAACGGCGAAAGAAATAATCTAGGAAATGGGATACCTCATCCAAATCTTTTAGGAAACTATTGAAAGCTGGAACCAGCTCCATTCTTGTGATATCCTCACCCAAAATCTGGGCCAGTTCATGGATTGAGAACGCTAGTGTTCTCCGCACCTTCCACTGTTTGGCACAGAATAGCAAAACTTTAGTACAGCCAGAACACCAAAATACACTAGCAACTACTACCACTTCTTTAACAGTTGTTCACATGATTTTAATGAGCATTAAATGAAGAGTTGCTAATAACCAAGCTTCAAGATACTCGCACATTTATTAAAATTACATTTTTGTTTTACGATCTCCACTGCGAACAAAATCCTGTTAACTGTCTTTTTCCACGTCCGATTGTCATTAAGTTATGTAAAACAAACTAACTTTACGATTTATAGTCTGTTTGCAACTTGTTTCTTATCGACGGGTTGCAAGGACTGTTTCATTGAATTTTTTTAAATTACGACTGTTTGATGTTTAACGTTTTACCCATTTCGACTAACTCACGAACATTAATTTAGGCAGTTTAGACACAGTTTACAAACTTAACTGATATTCCTCTTAATCAAAACCAAAATACAGGTCTAACTTAAATAACAAAATAATTCCAATTTCGTCAACTTAATCATTTTGTCCGAGTCTGTCAACTTAGATTTTAAAATGCAGTCGCATCATTTAATGAAACAAATGTTAAGATTAGAAAAAAAGAACAGTGTCACTATACATGGCAAATGTGTCTTCAAGGAAGCACAACAAACGAAACACAAATCATTCCTTGAAAATAATTGTTTGTTCCTGGGATATGATTTACACACACATAACAGTAGACTTTAAAAGGTCTTGCAAACCCACACAACAGACACAAGAAGTCCTCAACTTTTACTAAACAGGTGTAACAAAATTTTCAGGAACTAAGTTTGTACTCTTTTGCCAAAATACGCAGGCAAGTAATAAAGTGGCTAACAATTACAAAGGACTAAATCCTCTACGAAATAAAACTTGCCATTCTGCCAGGTGAAGCCCAGGCGTTATCTGAGGTGTCCTGAAAATTAAATGAAAACTCCTAGCGGTGATCTGACTTACTTAAAAGGCAAACCTTGTAGCTCTGCACTATATTTCCTCTATAAGCTTTGGGACGAGTGACCATTGAAAAAAAACACATTGAAAAGGAAAGATGGCTCCCAGAAGGAGGAAGGAACTTAGTAAGGAAGAAGATGTAGTTTGAAACACAAACTTTCACAATAAAGTTATTTTTTTGTACGTGAGATTTTCGGGAATACGCACGCCATTAGCCCAAGGGTTCATAAAATGTAGCAAGTTGAAGAGAGATTGTATACCGGGTTCTTCCCGTTTGGTTCTCAAGGGCAAACTTCCAAGACTTTTCCAGGTATTTTCCAGGTCTGCGGAGCTTTTTCAAGGTCTCGTTATACGGAGAAAATTGCGTTACATCCACCCTCTCACACCCAATTACCCACTCTCCTCGAGCTACCCTTCATTTGACGCACTCCAAAGGCCCTTAACACTAAGAAAACTGCAGAAAAATTCAGTAATATTATTTAACAATAACTTGAACACATGAACGTCAACGTTTCACAATACTACTCTTTGAACAAACTTCAGTATCCCTTACAAAATAACTTTGAATATATGTCTGTTTCATAGACTAAAAATGATGCAAAAAAACAACCAAACTGTAAAAATTATACTACGTTGACTGCAGACTCAAAGTTTGGATTTCCAGGCCTTGTATAAAGAAAAACCCCAAAATTCAAGGAATTCAAGGTTTTCCAGGTGGCCCAGGAACCCTGTATATAGCTAGCATTTATTCTGAATTTAGTTTTCCGGTATCAACTATGTTGGGATTTTCTTGGCATCACTTACATACCTTGCAGGAAGGGGAAGAAGCCCAGTAAAAGGGGGGCAAGCAATAATGGAGGAAATACAGTGGCTGAGTACACGTATTTGCGAGAGAAGTGGATGACAAACACCAAGTGTAAGAACGTGCATTTTCCTGATAATTTTGTTACACTATGCAACACGCCACTTAGACGGACTTCGTTTATTAGTACACTGTGTTAGTGAACATCAACTTAAATCAATATATCAAAGCTGTGAGTCCATAATGTACAATTACTTTATGCCTTAATACTTCTAATCCAACGCTGTGTGCTACACTAGAAGGGGCAGTGTAGCTACAGAGTAAAGTAGTAAAACTGTACTTTTAACATGTAAACGTTTTCTATTACAGTAGTCCAGCATAAAAACAAGTACATCATATTATGTAATGGTCGTGCAGCCAGTTTTCTGAACTCTAATTCAAGGGCTATAGTATGTTCCCATAAGATAATCAAACTGGAAGTTCCGAAGGAAGAGGAGTCTCACAAGCCAAAATCTTAAACAAATCCAATAGGGAGATTACAAACAAAATTCCACCCTGTGGGATGGTTATGGATGTACTGATAAGCGTAATGCTAATAAATTAAATACAGTATTATGGCACATGTATCATATCACATGCGTGGACGAAGTCACAAGCAAAACTTGCTCAGTTGACAAAACTATTCATAAATATTCAGGTAATGAAAAATATAAACAAATCGAAATATTGTACCCCAAAAGAGAAGTAACCACATCAAAACCTTGTCTGGTAAATGCAACTTTAGGCATGTTGGAGTTGTCAACTTCTAATACAGCATTTTAATGAACAGTGGTACGGGGAGGGGGACCTTCTTACCTGCATGTCAGAAGCAAGCAGTTCATAAGTGTCTCGCAGACACGCCCAGTTCTTACGTCCTAACGTTAAAGCCACTGCAGGAAAGCTAAATGCACAATGCCGGGCAATTTCAGTGTCAATTGTTTGAGCTTTTGCTGGTTCTGTCATAGACAAGTAATGGTCTAGCAGGGCTTGCGGAACTACATGCTGCAGGAACAAGAACAAGTTAAATCAGTCAAGAGATGATCACAACATGACAAGAATAAGTTCTTAATGAACAGTAACACCTATGAATTTCCACTCCATCAAACTTATATATACACATGCCTCTGTTTCACTGCTGTGAAATCAAATCTGCAGTTTGGAACCTGGTTTTTGGGTTCTAGGCTTCTATCAACAACAACTGATCTTCTGGTGACTATGTCTGCAGAAACATCTACTAATAAATAAGTTCATTGGCACATCTGTGAACTGTAATTATTTAGATTTATCTTTGAGCAGATATGCTGTTGGGTTACCAAACTCAGACTGGAACTTCCTTATCGAAGGTCACATGTATATATGTATATATAGTACCATTGAACAACGCAATTGGTGACATAATCTCTTCTTCATAGATGTATAACCCTGCTGTATATATATTTTGTCATCACTGGACAAAGCACAAGGCATTGTATATGTACGTAAAGCAGGAAAGGTTAAAACCTCGCTTATCAAACACAAGGAAGAACAATACAGTGTTCCCAACTCACCTGGGGTGGCAATGGTTGGATCATATGATCAGGAATCAACAGATCTTCCTCAAATGATGAACCCAGCTTCAAATCCTGATAACTGTTCTTGTTCTGCCATTCACCGTGGTAACCAATATGATAATGGCTCGAATCATCTGCTAACGAGCAAATTGGAATATGACAGTCTTCCTCGTCACTGTCATCACTGTCATTAGCAAACGAAAGTTTTGGCTTTGGAGTTGTGTCTATGTTCGATGTACTACTCTTAGTCTCACATGCATTGTTTGAAGTGACTTCAGTACGAGATTCTTTACATTCCAAATTGTCCAAACAATCACCATTTATCTCTAATTGATCAGACTTCTCAATGGTACCATCTCTATTAGGATTATCTAACAACTCAGGGTCCAGTTCCAAGGGTAACAATGGAGTCCTCCAGTAAAGAAATGTGTTGAATGAAGTTTCAGTTTCTGAGTCTACAATGTTGTCCTGAGAACAGCTTTGCTGTTTGGAATCACTACAAGAACTGTTCTCCAACCTTGTAGCGGGGCTTTGCTCCTGTGACACACCTTCTTTGTGCTCTGTTTCACTCGGCAGCTCTGGTGGAGAGACATAGCCAGAGTCTGTAGTGTTGGATTCCGGTGATGGCTGCCGTTCAGGTTTGTCCCCTTCTGCTACTTCTGATGAGCTGTTGTAACAGTACAATATAATCAGTTACATCATCACTGGGACTACACTGTGTCAGAAACCGTCAATGTCAACAACTGAGCCATTCCCTTTACTGGAAAGAGCTTCTTGCTGGCAGACACTAGCTGTCGGTCAGATTCACAGTAACAATCATTACCAGTAACATGTGGTTACCATAAGATGACACACAAAACCTTTTCGAATCTAAAATTTGTTTTCAGGAAACTTCGTTTAAATATGTCAGAAAGGCAATGATGATATTCCGGATCATGCTCACTGAACTGATTGTGGCTACAATATGTCCGTTCCACAAATAAAACTCTACAAACATTTCTCAGATTGATTCAGTGTTCATATCGGTTCTATTTTCAAATTACAGAAATCTAAACGGAGTATCCAATCCATTTTGTGCTTCAAGTTCAAGGAAACGACGATCTCCTACTCCAAGGAAAGGCGGAAAAATTTAGCACTGAGATCTTGGTTTAACCAAAATGAACAGTGACCAGAAACACAAGATAATATCGAACCATTTTGGCAGCTCATCCTAACTAGCTTCAAATTCTTCTTCACTGTAATAAACGGACTTTTGCACATGTAATCCCGAAGATGTTATATTAAAATGTCTTTTAAAATGACAATCGAGACTCTGAAAGATCGTAAAATATGTTTACTTTATATCAAAATTTGTGCCATTTCAAAGAGCATCTGCTTTTTTATCTCTGCTGTCGACAAGCTTGCAGACAACGGATTTACATCCTCTTCTGCAGACTGTCATGCCTTCTTGGACGAAGTCCTCTTGTTACTTGCAGAGCCCTCACTTGTTTTGCAATTTCTCATTTCATTTTGACATTTGCGAAAACAGCAATAGAGCAGTTTGTATATGTAAACCTGAGGCCGTAATTTGATTCAGTTGAACCGTGGAAGAAAAAAAACAGCAAGCTCCACTTACAGGCTCGTGCCTCATTGGATAACGCCGAAAGGATCAGTTTGTGCATGGTGCGAAATCACACATCCTTTTGAAGTATATTCGTTCTAGTTTACAAACAAACCATTCTGACAGGTTTTCACTTTTGTGTGAAACCGGACGGAGCATTAACTAACAATGTGAAAGTAGTACTTCTCTGATTTTTGCTCTGAAACAAGAAAAATTTGTTACTTTCAAAACTTTAATGCAAAAGTAAGGTTCTACATCAATTAAACTCTGGGAAGTAATGAATATTCAAGGGAGCGATCAAACACAGCTCGCAAACGTAATTTTCTCGGAAAGTACTTTCATCATGCTGTGTAACCTTAAGCTAGCTCCCTAGAATTAAAACACTACTAGCATATCATGCCTTCGTGTGCATCAAATCAGAATACATACGATTGTTGCTGTGACGTCTCGGTGTTTGTGCACTCTTCCAATGTCTGTTCTGCTTCTGTCTGTGTTGGTGATGCTGGAGGCGTCTCAGGTTTGTGAGTTCCTGGTACTTGACACAATACCCCCTCATCATTGATATAAAAGCCACTCTCCACAGGGCTAGCAAATGTGGAGATGAATGGACCAAGACTCTGATAAGAAGCCATCTGAACCTACAAATGGTAATCGCGTATTCAAACTAATAAGTCAATTAGATCCAGCACAGTTTATAAAACTCAAAGAAATTACATTAGAATTGACCGGCTGGCACAAGCTTTTTAGAGGGTTTAGGACGTATGCTTTCCCCAGAAATTGTGAAAAATTGTGCCTTGTAGATTGCCATTTCCTCAAAGCAAAAGAGGTTTCTAGACTTGTCTTTTCTTTGTTGCTCTGAAAGCTGTTGCTCCAAATGCCCTGCATTAAAAAGGACAATTTCACGGGTTTGCACATGCGCGAGCTCAGATGACAGCGATTGTCTCATAGCCAATAGTAACCAAGGAAATACACTCTGGAAGTTTATCCTGACCTTGACTGACCTTAAGTCACTCTGATCAGCAACTGTTTTACGTTTTTGCTTCTCTTTTGTCGTTAAACCTCAGAAATGAGATTTTTTTACGAACTGAAACACAGATTATTTTCAAAGAAGCCGAGCACGTGCAGAACTGTGAAAGAAGTTTTTAAAAGTTGATTGAGGTCAGGATAAAATTTCCCAGGTGTATTTCCTTGGTTACGACTGGCTATGAGACAATGTCTGTCATCTCAGCTCTTGCATGAGCAAAACAAGAAATATCTTGCTGAGCTCTAACTCTTTAAAACAACGACTTTTGAGCTACACATGAACCCATGTACATATGAGACAGACATTTTAAATGTACTTTTCAAGTATAAAATGTGCCACTACATTCTTAGCAGTACCGCAATCAACCAGCAAACATACAATAACGTCATACGCCTTACCCATCTGGACTTGTCGCTCAACAGATTGATGAAATAATGAGCCAGGTCTTTCCTGCGAATCTCTGGGGCACTGGCAGCTGATACACTCATGAAACACTCGGCACAGGCCTGGAGCAACACGATACACATCACATTACAAACTGCCTAACTCGAGCTGCCCACTGAGCACTGGAGATTTATATTTATATAATCATGCTAGTATTTAGTAGATACAATCAAACGGTAAAGTGAGAGTTTCAAAGTACATGTAAACTAATTGTAACTAACTTCTTATGTTTGTCTTTCTTACTCATCATTGTTATTCAACAGCAAGGGAATACAAGTCTCAGTTCAATTGTGCTTCTCCTCTCAGCTGCTGTGTTAACTTCATAATAAGTTCATTTATATGTTGCAATAACAATATATTAATTAAAAACAGAAATAACAAAATAGTGCATATACTTATTTATAAGTCAATCTGGTGTACTAGCCGAATCCCACTTTTAAAGCCAAAGTTAACACTTTTTAAGAAACTATGAATTTCAACTGTACATGTGTTTATGGATTAGACATAAAAGTTACAGTGAGAGGCATTTTTGATAAATAAAGTCGATAATACACTGAAACTAATAAAAAGAATCTGATATTGTAAGGTTTTAATTAGTTTCAAGCAATTTTATATACTCTAAACTATAAAGCATTATTTTTAAGATGTGTCAGTAAATTAATACGGACAACGATCTTTGAGGAAAATAGGAATTTGTTTTGTCAGTTTTCATATCTTAAAAGTTTGACTTATACACAAGCACATGTAAAAAAAAACTAACATAAAATGGTATTATATTTTTAGCAATGGCTGCATTCAATTACCATTGTCACTCCCCACACTCTCGGGTCATTCACTTACCATTGTCACTCCCCACACTCCCGGTTCATCCACTTACCATTCTCACTCCCCACACTCCCGGTTCATCCACTTACCATTGTCACTCCCCACACTCTCGGGTCATTCACTTACCATTCTCACTCCCCACACTCCCGGTTCATCCACTTACCATTGTCACTCCCCACACTCTCGGGTCATTCAC
>JAOBYE010611854.1:0-12218 GCA_025403585.1 Parazoanthus swiftii
ATACACCTTTTATGTAAGAACCTGTTTAGCCTAACTTGAAAAAACACAGGTTCTTACTCGCGGGGATTTACTGTACTAATTAAAAGATCGAGTCTCGGTTCAACTCTCGGTTTAATTAAGGTGTTGGTGTCATTAGTTGCTTAGATAGTCTTAAAAAAAACATGCCGTATTTTTAAAAATAAATTCTGATGAGCAAACCGGGATTTTTCATTTGGCTCGTTTATAGTTTTTATACTGGCAGCAGACAGATTGTTGAATATTGATCTGATCAGTTCTGATCAAGGTTTCTTCTTTTTCGGAAGAAAAAGACGTTAATGAACCCCTTGATTATGATTGACTGCATGGAACCGAATAAAATGGGAATTCCCCGGTTAACTGTATCTCATCGACGTCCTACAAGAACATAACTGTTTCCTTCCAGATTTTGCTTGAGCCGATTATAATACATGGTATCCATGTTATCCACACCAAAAGGAGGAAGTGAGTGCATGCGCTAAGAGTGTGCAACAGCTGAACAAAAACACTGTTGGCTCTGATCCTGTCGCTTGGAGCAGTTCTGCGCATGAGTATTTTAGATTGAGAGAGACTGGGACTGGCTGCTGAACAGGGAAGAAGAAATTTTAGTGCAGAAGTTTGTTCGCAGTCTCTGAAACTTGTTTCTTTAAATAATGGAAGACGAAGAAGCTCACCGAGTCCCTCGGGAACGCCATCATCCGATGCCATTACCGAGAGCAGTGCACGAACTATTTCTGAATTGTGTTCGCACGAGAGATACCTTCCCGATGTACCCGAGCGGCCCTGAACTCAAAGCGGCGGGATTTCCAAAACCGAGGGGAGGACATTCGCGAAGGGAACAGTTCAAAACCTGGGCTGAGCGAATGGATGTTCGGTATGATTTGCAAACAAAAACTGAAGTGCTCGTTTATCGGAGAACTGGTAAAATAATTTTATCCGTTGAAGACTTTGAAGCGGTTGTCAGACAAGTACACTGCGAAAGGCATTTGGACTGGAAGAAAACAATGGACTTGGTGAGTTTAAAATTGAAACGTTTGTATTCGCTAAGCTTTCATGTGCCGTGAATTTTAAAAAGCTTTTTGTTTTGTTCCAAAATGGCTTTGACCACGACAACTTGACGTTTAAAGACATAAATAGAAAGTAATTGAACGAGATTTACGTAAGCGTAATACCAAAGTACGTACGTACATGACGTAAAGTGCAAGGGGATCACATAAGCTGACAATACGGTGCCCAGCCTCCACAGACTCGAGTAAACAGTTAGCGATAAATGTTATAATACTACCACAATAGATAATTAAGACAAAAATATGTGTTTCCGGTTACACACCTTTAAAAATTAGAGTAGTTAGGTAGGCAAATATTTTAATTTTAATATTTTCACAACATTTTTGTTGTTTGTCATACTTATCAACTGCCATGATTTTGTAATGTAAATGAAGAGTGACAACCATGCTTTTGTACAGCAAATCTCTGACTTTATTGCTCTGTTTGCTCAATTTTTAAAATTTGCTGAAAAACTAAAACCCAGGGGCCCCACTCGCATGTTTTAATGAAAGGGGGGGGGGGACGGGTTTAAAAGAGTTTTTGGGTATGAAATTTTGGCCAAAAGGGATTTTTGGGGTCTGTGAAAGGCACTTAGATTTTTTGGGGTCACGAAAACACACAGGGACTTTTTTGGTGTTTTATTTTTCATCAGCTTAAACCAACAATAACATAAGTGCAGTTTACTGCTTGTGTGGTATTATGGGGTATTGCTGAGATTGCAGTGTTTGTATCAGTCATGGAAAACCTGGGAAGTCATGGAATTTTACAAATTTGTCTTCCAGGCCTGGATAGACTTTAAGTTGTTAGTTCCTATTTTTGCCCTAGAATTTGTCAAGCTGTGGAAAAGAAATTGTAAAAGACTGCACACAGAAACTTCTTGGTTTTCTTTCTCCCCCCAGTTTCTGCATGCCGTTTTTCACAATTTCTTTTCTGCAGATCACAGTGATGAACTTAAGAGGAAAAAAATGGGATTACTCGTGGTCTAACAAAACACTATTATTTTACACAATTAAGTTATTGTTGAGTTTAAAAACTCAATAAATCCATCTATCTATAGTAACATATCTATTTATGAAAGACATAACTGGGGTTTTAAATTTTCGACAGCTGTAGGATGGCTTAAAAATTGACAAGCAACTCAGTGCTCAACTCTGTATTCTATGTAAATAATGAATGATTCCTAAACCAATTTGCATCCTGGAAATTGATTTGACGGACAGTTGTGTAAATGTGTTTAATTAATGCCTAAGTTACCAGATTCACATTAAAGAGAGTTGTTTGTTGTTGACTATTTATCTCCTTGGCATGGAAAATCTGCAATCACTCATCCACAATTTTATAATCATGTCAAATAACTAACCAGCCACAAATGGAGGTTAGCTAATGAGGGGTATTATGGAGTACAAACAGTTATTGATGACTGTTTCTACTGTTTGTGGAGGTCTCGCATGTAAATGTGGCTGGTCACTGTGGTAATGAAAAGGGAAAGAAGAAAGATTACACTATCCCTTGGTACTTATTTTATAATAATTTTTATACAGAAGGAAAGGGTTACCAATAGTTTTCAAAAGAGAAATAATGCAGCAGGCAAGAGAGCATGCCAGGTACACTGTAGTAAAAAAAAAAATCTGTTTTAAAAAATTTAAGGGTTATCACAATAAAGTCATAACAGAAATAAGTTTGTTATGTAGTAGAATTTTTATGCTATATTATACACATTATTGTGGTTTTTCCTTTCTGAGGTACTGGTTTATCATCTACTGTAATATTGATGTGAGCTACTCTTAAATCTGAAGTGAAACAAAGTTTACGTATGTATATAATTATAAATGTATAATAATATTTATAATTCAACGATAATTTTTACTAACAAATCATGTGCTACTATTGGTCGGATTCAATCACATGATATCCTTCAAAGGGCAAATATCAGCAAGTACACCAGGGCAAAGATCTCTAATGAAGAGAGATTTGCTAGGGAGGTAGATTTTCCTATAATTTCAATATTTACTCTGTTCCAGACTTTCAAAACACCTAGTAAAAAAATTTGGTAGTAAAAATTCTACTACATAACAAACTTATGTCCACTGTTAAGGCCATTCCAACAAATCCAATCACTACTTTTCTTGACCTGAAATTGCGGCTTGTCACAGCAAATTCCAACTGCCATTTTGAACAAACTTCAAACCTTGAATTGGAATCAATACATTGTTTAACCTAGCTATATAGTTAATACTTTCTCAAAACCATCACATTGAAGAATTCTTACAGAGAAGTTTCAGAAGATAATGTTACAACAGCAGCAAAATTAGGTAAGCAGCAAGTTGTGAAATCAAATGTTTTTGTTATAATAAGTCTCTGCTAGAAAGGTTTTGTTTGAGTAAACTGTAAAATCATACTCGACATGAAAGAAGACTGAGTTCATTTAGGTTTTGGAATCCATTTGTAGACATTATTTAAGAACAAGAGATTTACTGAAGTTTGTAGTTACAACTGTAAAATGATGCTGAGTATTGTTGTTAAACTTTGAATTGGAAAACAAACTGGTTTGGAGCTTTTTATATTATTTATTGTTCAACAAGCTCCAAGACTTTTAAAAACACTCTTCTCTTTTGGTTGCCCAGTGTTGCCAAAATAACTTTTTGACAAGTTTTGGAAAAGCAATGGTTTACAAGTAAATTTTGTTATAAAGTACTGAATAAAATCATCAATAATTATTGTATCAGCTCAAGTCAACTAGAGGACATTCAGGTTTTGTTAGCTGATCAGTGAAACTTTATACGCGCGCGTCAACTGTTAGTGTTGGTTTTCTCAAATGAAAAATTATTGTTGAATCATAAAATGAATAAACTACTTCCATGATGAAATTATTTTGTATTGAGTTTATATAGTCCCTCAGCTTCTAAATTGTCCTCAAAGTCTCTCATTTGCCAGTCCACTTAAAAACTGTTTTATTCACTTGCTTTACTTGTTAGTAAAACAACAATATTTTATGAACAAGTACAGCAAGCCAATTGGATTATTTTGCACCCCTGTGCAATATCCTTTAAATCCTATTGTTTTATTAATTAAAAAGACTATTAATTTTTTAACTTTGTACAAGTAGACACACATAATTTATACAATCATGTTTAATTTATCTTTAATTTGTATATGAATATCCCTTTTTTATACATTGCAGCTTCAGAAAAGATACACTGTCTCTGGTCGAGATTTTGGAATTGACAGACACACCATCAGACTGGTTTTGGAGACATGTCCAGAATGCCTCAAAAAACGCTCTTTAGTCTCTCAGAATGGATTGGATGATTTACAGTGTAGTCGACAGTGTAATGGTTTTCGTTTTCCTAACTCATATTCAATGGTTGCACACATGCCTGATTTGGAGTGCATTTGGTTTGACAGCAAAGGTAAGGATTGTGTTTATTCCTTCTGGTACGTTTAAAAATACTGATCAATGTATACCAAAAAGAGACTCCCCCCCCCAAAAAAAAAAAAAAGGAAAAGAAAGAATAAAAAACAAGGAAATAAACCTGCTCCAAAAATAAGCTCCACCAGTCTCAGACAATCATGTAAGTAATCATCCAATAACAAGCATGCCCTGAATAATAAACAACTTTATCTAACAAGGGGTGTAAGCATGTGACAGTTGGACACAGCCTGGGTTAAAACCTGATAGGTATTACAAATGGAAGTTAAACTTGTAAACAGTGTATTTATAAAATAAAAATGTGTTTCTTTTGCTAAGCAAAATAATAAATCATATCATGTTTTCTGGTCATTTAGCAAATGTTGTATCTTGACTCAAGAAAAGTTGTGCTCTTCAAATCTATAAAAACACTGATGTAAGGTAAAAAACTACATATCTTACCAGTAAACAGATCACTTTGCAAATGGTGAAGAATAGTATGGACTTTTTCTGCCTTCTCCTTCCTAAGATCTCCTACTTTTACTGTTACTACCAGCTACTTTTACTGTCTGTCTCTTTGTTGTTGTTGTTCACTTTATTATGCTGTTCCCTCTGTTGCTGCAGGGGTTGGACCTCAAAGGGACTGGTTCAGCCAGCTCATGAGTGTGTTAAATGAAATCAGAGGGGAAATTGGGGCAACTTGTAGAAATAACAAAGAGGCCAAAGACAGACTGATAACAAGTAAGTAACAGAGGGCTTGTAGGAGTAGTCTTAGCATTAGAGTTACAAGGTACTCCTGGAAAACTCCTGGAAAATAGAAGACCCTTTTAAAATCAACTACTGTCTTAGCATTCCACTTAATGTTACTGTACGTTACAAAAATTAACTTTCTATGACAAAACAAAACTTTAGTTTTTTCCTGTTTTACAAATTAAACTACACTTCCCTGTGCAGTATAAAATTGCACATAGCTGCAACGGCATTTTGTACTTACACACCCGTCTAAGGCCACACCAATTTTGTTTCTTGTTTTACAAAGCCGTTCGTCCGACTTTTCATGAATAAAAAAACTATAGAGGTTCTCAACGAGAGTAAAGTTGAAGCAATACTGTAGTTTGTATTCAAAGCGATGGACTTTCTGGTTTGATTTATGGAAATGTTTTAAGTGATTTATACACCGAAATTTCCCCATGTCAGAAGCTTGTACGACTGTGTAATGCGCACTTTTTCCCACAAATTTTGCTTTACATGTGGGGAACCTTTTGTTTTCATACAAAGTAATTTACATTTTATATTACAAAAAATTACAGAGTCAAACAACTCCCAATTTTGTGTAACGTGACAAGTAAATCAGATAGAAAGTTTGCTTGGCTTCAGCTTCATCTATCACTTCTGCCCACAGCCATGATCCATACGTGTATATTCGAGTTTGAATCACAGTTTTAACAAAGAGTCAAAGAATCTCGCAAGTCGAAAATCTGTTTGCACTTTCGGGAAAATAGTTTATGCGAAGGCTTTCCTTGATGCTTGTAGAAGTTCGATATACTCATTTCTCTTCTGGTTTCTTGAACAAATGTAAAACGATTTGAATGAGAAAAAATATCGCACAAATACTCCCCGCGCCGCCATCTTGATTATTCTCACATGTTTAGTTTGTTCCAGGCCTTCTCATTCATAAAATGTTACAGGCATGGAATGGAACAACAAGAAAAAACAAAGAAAACATCGTAAAATGTATCCCCAGACCGCAGAACATTAAAGAATGTGCATCAGCACGAGTGAACTTCTTGCTAGTAGAGCTTGATTAAAGAACAGTGCTTTGTTTTCCAAAAAATTATTTGCAGTGGAGATTGACGTCGAATCTTTTTTCTGTAGCCCAACGGAATATGATGTATCAAACAGTACATGTATTTTTCAGGGCAATGGCCACATTGAGGCTATGTTCACTCTACTCATCAACAGTACGTATTTTTTTCCGCCAGCCCAAGGCTCGGTTCAATGTTCATCGGCCTATAAAATACATGTTGCAGTATTGTATACAAATCTAGCAACTACTGTAGATGTACAAGTAATGGTGTGCTCAGGTTGTGTTCTGATATCCTATCATGGGTCATTCCTAACCAATCATGAGTCGTTTGTACAAACCTATCATTGGTCATTCATAATCTTTCTTTGGTCATTCTTAAACTGTAACTTTTACTCGCAGGAAAAAGTGAGCACTTTGATTTTAGATTCTAGATACGATTTTTTTTTTTTTTTTGCAAACCTTTGAACACAAAGGCACAAGGGGAGCCTATATCCTACAACATGCCTGAAAACACAAACAAAACTGTAGGAAAATGACCTATAACTTGCCTTCTGGCTATTTTTCCGTATAATTTCTCTAAAAAAAGTTATTTCTCATTCAACATTTGTCCGAGAAGTTCTGGTTGTCGTATTAAAAGGTGTTCACGTACAGCGTGGTGCTAAATCATTATAGCACTTGTTTTGATATTCTAAAAAGCATGGTACTAGCTGAACACAGAAAGACGGTGTGCCACCTAAATGTATACTCTTGTAATTGCGTTGACGTCTAGCTGCTTTTATCTCAGGTGCCTAAAACCCGTTTGAATATAAAAATTATTCGCGCTTCATAATTCTTTTTTTCCAAGCTTTCGTTGATGCTTGATACAATTTCAACGCGCTCAGGAACAAGTAAAACAAGGAACCGAATGTGCAACAAGCAACAGGTGTTCAAAAGCAAAAGTTCTCTAATATTCGTTTCTCTTTGATTTCAGAAATCTGCTTTGCACAAAATTTGGTTCGCGCGCAGAAGACAGTTTGTGAGGAGGCATTTCACACATCAGATTGCAATCAGGTGTTTGTAAATGATATGGGCAAACTTTACCAAGAGTACAAGACTGCTGGCAGGCAAAAGCAATATGTGAGTGATATGGTAATGCTGATGGACACGTACAAGAGTGTGGGGTATAAGACTACATTTCTTCAGTCCATTTTACCCATTGTCAAGACACTGCTTCTGGGCGAGGACAGAAAACTCAATGGAAGCACGGGCGCAGTTTGTGACGTACCCAGATGAAAGTAATGGACTCGACTTGATTCAAATTTGTGCTTTGCAGTTACGCAAAGTTTTCAGTTTACAGTTCGTACAAGTTGATAGTTGACTCGTCCAAGACGTCTGGGGACAAAGCAGAGTTATCCGGCATTTAGAAAGTCGGCACGGCCACTAAGCATGTTGGGTTTGATGAAAGAACGTTAGCTTATCCTTCCAACAGAAACCACGCGCGCCAGAATCGACCCTTCCGCTTGCTGGGAGCTACAGGTTAATACGCCTGGGGACGAAGCAGAGTGTTTTGAGATTACCAGAACTCTTTCCTTGCATCATTTTTGTCGCTCCTGACGTTCAATTACTCAGTCGAGCACGTGCGGCCCTCGAGTGATGTATTTGGCACCAACACTTGCCTTTTAAAATCATTTGATGCCTTTTCTTGCAACGTTATCGAAGTGTTTTGCTAAATACCTTTAAACCTTTAAACAAACCTTCAGTGCGTGACGTTCGTGAAAGTTGGGTTGTGGATCAACACATAATTGCCATACGAGTGTGTTTAACAAGTTCGACCGGATGCGGAGAAACTGTTTTATCTGGCGGAGCAACGATCCTTCTAGTTTATTTCTCTTTGTTTTGAGCAAATCCTTTGTGTCAGTATGCCGAGCTTTGGTGAAGTGTTGTCGATTTCGAAGGCTGTGAGACATTTTTCGATTTTATCCAGATCAAGAAACAAAGAATCGTGTATATAATGTGCAGCAACCCAGTTATTTGCCGCATAACTTTGGATTTTATCTCCCAGCTGGGAAGTCTCCTCCAAAAAGTCGAGGGGACTTGCAACCCCTTCTTATTCTTCCTTAGGCGCCGCCCCAGAGCAGCTTTAAGGAGCGTACCGCAATGGGTGTGATTGAATATAACTGAAAAGACAACAAAAATCAATTGTAACGGAATTACGCACTGGCATTGGGCTAATTGAAAAACAACAGTTCGTGTTTTGTTTTAGTTTACTAAAGAAGTGTTGCAGTTTGGAGGTATTTGGTGTCCAAGATCTTTACACAAGTACACAAGAAAATTAGGTCTGACTCAACTCATGTGCTTAAGTTAACTAATGGGTTAGTGCGGCAGAAGTGCGGCGTTTGAATCAGTTGGGTTCGGCAGGTTTCAGTGTAGGATTAGAGCGGCAAACAACGCGAAGTTCTGCAGGGTCTGTGCATTATGTTACGTTGAAGCGGCGGCTGATTCAGACGGCGTTCTTGTCATGCGCCGAACCTAACTCAAATTAAGATAAAATACAACCTCCCCTAAAAAACTCTGTTTGTAGTAATAGCGTTACACTCTAATTGCTTCGACCCAGGTACGGTGTGTGAATCAGTCGTCGCTCTAATGAGTTAGGTTCGGCACGTGAGTGGAACGGCGTTTGGATTGGGCCGTAAACAAGGGAATGAGTCGGTTTCGCACAACCTCTGGCATAAGTTATGTTCAAACCTGGGTAACTGTAATTTTTCTCAGGACAAGTTTTACATGTAGCTCATCATTTCACTGTACGTACACTATTTATAGCTATGACGCACGTCTTTTGTATTACAAAACCTGTAAAGTGTGTTTTGCGCTAAGAATGCTGTACTGCCAGTGGCCTGTTTATTCTCTTTCGCTTAAAACTTGGGTTTACAACTAGTTTTATAATAAAGGCAAGTAATGACATTGTTCTTAAAATCAGTTGTAATTGTGTTTGCTGCTCCAAAGGGTCTGAACTGATTGGATTTAAATTTGGTCTGAACTGATTGGATTTGAATTTGAACACACTTTCGTATCGTTTTTGGACGAATTGGGGAGACATGTCGCATGGCACATTCAGCTTTTGGGTGGAGAAAAATTTGCATACTCGTAGTTTGGTCCTGAAAGGGTTTGCCAAAGCGCACTGCACAAACTCGGGGATTTCTCTCTCCCAAAATATCTGAAACCAGCCTTTCAAGTAATGATGAACTACAGTCCATTCTGCGCATAATTGCCGTCGGTTTATTTGTAGAACGGACGTTTTGGCCATCCCAGCTTGGAATACGATTTGACTTATACTCATCTTTATTATACTAGCTCAAACAGTAACCTTCATACCCGCAGTAACATAATTGTTGGATTTACCGAACCAACATAAAAATAATAGTAATTAAACTCCAGTCAGTTTTTAAAACACCGCAGACAAATCCAATAGTTACTGTAGCTCGATATTGAAATATGGGGAATTAGGGCAAGTAATAGTTAACGAATTTCTTTTTTCTCCTTTTGCGACCCTGATTACTCTCGTTCAACACATTTGCTCCCATTTACCTATGCAGTGACCGTTAATGACAAATAAGAGTATAAGGTGGTTATACACGCTGCCAGTGAGAAAGTCTTTGGTTGGGATTCTATTTTCTCAGCGTGTAGAACAGAGGGATGTTTGATAGGTAACTGCAGAAAACTAGCACATGCGAAAATGTTGAAAACAAGCGAACCTTGGCACTGCCAGCGAGTTTCTGATTGGAAGACAGAGCTTGATTGGGGATGTTAGACAATGTGATGTTAAAGTGATTTTACCGGCTAAACCGGTCAAATAGACTGAATCAAACAAAAGAAAACAGGAAGGTTTAGAGAGAAATGAAGTCTATTACTCTGGCATCTATTTTTATAGGTTAGAAAAAACAACTATGCACCAATCAATGTACAACAAAACCCTGAACGTGGGAGGGGAGAATGAGCGGGGATTTAAAATTCCTGGGCGTGGGGAGGTTTTTTTTGTCAAATGTAGTGAAAAGTTCGCCTCACCGGTGTTCGGGGAAAGAAATCAAACCGTTACATCCATCATGTTGGCAAATTCCTCATCAACGGGACAAGCGGGAAAAACTTTTTTGATGCCAAATCCCCCTCCGGTCCGTTGCCAGGGTTCCTGCAGAGTCTTAAAAAGTCTTATTTTTGATTTTGTATTTTCAAAATTCAGACAAAATCATCCTTGAAGTCTTAAAAAGTGTTAAATATTTGTTCAGAAGTAATTTCGCTTCTCATTTTCAAGTTCTCAAGTTCAGATTGTATAAAAATTTTTGATCCAAGCATAAATTGTTAAACTTTGCGGATGATTCGGTTATCGTTTCCAAACCGGCCGTCGAACAAAACGATCGCATGTGCCCGTTATCATACTATTGGTTTGCAGATGTGGTCATTTAGGATCACGTGATAAAACTCGAAGGAATATTAGGTCTTAAAAAGTCTTGAAAAGGTCTTAAATGTGCTTAGTTGTTAGCTGCAGGAACCCTGATTGTACCCCCGCCCATCTATCCCCTCGTCGTTTTCACTGATGGTGCAATCTGGTCAGTCCTATCAAGCAGTGATATACCCAACCAGTCTCACTCTGTACCAGTTGTTTGGTCCGCCTGTGTTATAGCTGCTTGTGATTTTGAAGACAATTTGGTCTGGCAGTTCACTGTTCCAGGGTAGCATCAGCTCGTAGTACAACGTGTTGGCGTAGATCTGATAATGAGTATTGACCACGGATACTTTACCCAAGTTTTCGTTACCATCTTGGTAGGTAACAAAATCCATATAAGCGTGACCTCCCGAGTTCCAGAAATTCAGGTATATAGAGATTAAAATGGCCTTTGTGTTTTTTGGCAGGAAGATGGGCATCTTCTGAATGTAGGTCGGGGTTTTTTGGTGAAGGTTAAACTTGTCTAGTTGGTTGAAGACCTCGTTGACTCGAGTCAAAACCCATCCGGTTCCATTGTGTTCCGCTTGAACCCTCTCCAATAGTTTTCTTTGCCCTTCGAGCTCCTTTTCTCTCTCTTCAAGTTTCGTTTCTGTTTCGTTCAGTTTGTACATCAGCGCCTTAACCTGTCTCTCAAGGACAGTGAATCGATCTTCTGTCAGCCACTGTTTCTCGCACAAAATTCCTCCGTACCCCGGTTGACATGCGCATTCAAATCCAGTGATGGTTGATCGGCACTTGCCGTTGTTTCGACAGGGACATCTAGTCTCGCATCTCGGCCCGTAGAAATTCTCAGAACAATGACAAGTAAAACACTTGAAACCATCTTTACATTCTCCGCCGTGAAAGCAAGGAGTTTTGATTCCAGCGCAGTTATTGCCGTCGTTACCGAAATACTTTTTGATCTTTAGACGGTTACCAAGAGAAGAAATTCCTAATTTCTCGAGCTGAGAAAGCGTCAGTCCTGAGAGTACGGTCTGGTCGATATGATTACGCTCAAAAGTTGCGACAATGCTTTTTGTATGACTCGGAGAGATGCCCGCTTTTTTGAGAACCTCGGACATCTTCTGATTCTTGCTACAGGTTTGAACTGGTTGCGTGAAAGCGTTGGCTGGACTGGCGAGCACGCTGACATAAACATAGACTGCTGCAAAGCAAACGAAACACATGAAACCCTGCATAGCTGACCTGTGAAGTGTGTTGCTTGCGAAACTGGCTGTAAACTGAAGTCCTGAACCACCACTGCAAGTTTATAAGAATAGACCAGTTTAGTCTGACCAAAACGTGCTTTAGATTGGATGTTCTAACGTTTCAAAGTACGTCATTGTGTCACAGGGTGCAACACGGGGGATTAACTGAACTGTAATGTTTTTTTTAAAAAAACAATACTGTAACGACACAAAAAGCGAAAGGTCGTGTTGTAGGAAATGTTTATTGAATGAGTTATGCCATTGAGACAAATCTGA
>JAOBYE010611965.1:0-11359 GCA_025403585.1 Parazoanthus swiftii
ACTTCGTCTCGGGCAAATGTTCACTTTTCGGACAATTTCTCAGCCTCAGGCCTGTATAACTCAATACAACATACCACAGAAGTGGTTTATTCACTAATTATAGTATACTAAAGTAAAATCAATAGCTATATACTAATAGTAGTGACTGCCTGTATATGCATAATAAAATTTAAATTGATAGATTATTCGATCAGTTATTAGTCCTGGTAAGAGATGCAAGTCAGTGAATTGATAGATTATTCGATCGGTTATAAGTCCTGGTAAGAGATGCAAGTCAGTGCAAGTCCATGTAAGTTGGTGGCCAAATGAAATGCAAGCTGACTTGCATTGGCTTGCATCTATGTTTGGCCAGGGCTTAATGGTCCTTGTGACTTAATGGGCACTAGCTCAAACCTTGGTTGGTAAACTCATAAAATATACGTTACTTCATCTTTTGACTTTGACTTGTCAAAAAAGGGGTTTGCATGACATTTAGGAAATATGCTGAGTCAGTCTGTCACAAAACTCAAAATAAATTTATAATTATTTCATTTTCTGAATTTTAATTAATCATCCTATCCGTGTAAACACTGCCAAGAATACTTTGGTTGTCGATATGGCAATCACACCTAAAGAACAGCTTTATAGATCTTGCAGTTCAAACGATTTTAGAATTTTGTGTGTCTGAGTTACAACACTGCATTTGATGGGAATGAGTGTAATTCTGCATAGCGTGTTCATTTGATCTTTCAGTGATTTGTACTCTGTAGCTGTGTTTGTATTTGTATCTATCGAGAAACAGTCGAATCTTATCTTTAAAATGTTTTTAACTATGACGAACTTTACTTCCAGCCAACATACTTGTTTTAAAATACGTCTACGTGTCAACGATTTCATTTACCGGAACATCATGACGTGATGAAAAATCACTCAAAACTCCTTGAAATTCCTTAGAATTTGGAAAAACAACGCACTGGCGCAGTAGAGTTAAGAAATATCTTTGAAGTACCGAAACAAGACCGTAATTGGAGTGAATCCCAACTTTCTACAATTAATATACGCAAGAGATAAATTCACTTACCACGTTCGCCATCTCGGTCTCTGAGCGGAAATGATTTTGCTTGGAACCCGGTTTCCATATATGGCAATGCCTTTGAAGTGAAGCCTCTGACCGTTGGTACTGTCGTCACGGCAACTCGTTACAAAATGGCGGCGGTTTTGTTCTCGAATGTTTTGATGTACAGTTTTACCGCCGGACAATGCATTAAGATTTCAGAAGGAGAAAGGGTATTGAATGGTTTAAGAGAGTGCCCGTGATTAGCGATTGTCCTGTATTAATAGAAAAGAAGAAGGACGCAGAGAGGGAAGGGTTGACAAAGAATTCCGTTAGAATGTCTTTAAGCAAAAGACCCCCCAAAGCAAACACTCGGGCACCGATCTCGCAAACCAAACGACATTCCCTTCAATCTTCGGAGTCGATCACTAAATTCGGCAAACTAACAAGGCACTCAAGTCAGCCTAGACTCCAAAAGGATGATATCGGAGGTTCTCTGGCAAATCTCCGATTGGAAAGCTCAAGAAAGTCTAACAGTCTTGCTCAACTCAGGCCATTAAAGGACTCAGGCAAGGCTTTGAGTGCAAGCAATCTTGCTGCTTTGTCTGATTCAAACCTTTCCATCAAGGAAGCGGTCCCCCCTCGGAGTTATGATAAACCGAACACGTCGTTTTCAACAAGAAAGCAAGAGTTCGAAAACACAGTTCAGCGTTATTACTACCAGCTGACTTGTGGATGTGGCAATGAAAGTTGCAGGAATAAGTTCTGTTTTTCGAGTAGAGAGGGCAAGAAATTCTCAGAAGACATTGCTGGTATTGTAAGTATCGAGCTTGCTTCGAGCAATAAACACTATTTTTGTACCGACGAGAAAAATGTTTTGGCATTACCAGTAGATGTGTTTGAAGGAGAGCCAAACAAACCGAGGCCATTTCTACACTGTTTTTTCTCTACAAGCCCTTTCAAGACCCTGTTTCAGTTACCTGACATGATGAAGAGAGGTTCGGAAACTGGGTTAAATACTTCATCTGCAGCTACTGATCAGAGTAAATTTACCAGTAAGAATGTTGGAATTAAGTCCATGACCACACCATCAATCTTGGATACACAGCCTGCTAGCCACAATGGGTTGTCACAGACTAATTCTACTCAAGTGGAACAAAATAACTTACTAGATTCTTGGGAGAAGCTGGATGCTGAAAAAGGCAAAACAGCCTTAAGTTCCAAAACTAGTAACAGCCAAGCTTCAGGCTACAACCTTGATTTGGAGTTTTCAAAATCCAATTTATCCGGGAACCTGGTTTCTGAATCTGAGCTAGTTGTGTCAGATATGTTTGGTTCAAACAGTTCTCTAAATGATATTATCGATATTGAGAGTTTCGAGAAAGAGTGTGCATTAGAGTTGTCTTCAGGTTACATTCAAGAATTTTCCCTGACACATCTTACTCTGCCCATGTTGGAGTCATCAGTTGAGAATTACAAAGATTGCAGTGACTCTGCTTTTCTGGTGAACACCATAAGGACAGTTTTTTCAATGCCAGAAGCTTTAAATGATAGCTTTAGGAAAGACATACATTTTGAAACAAGTGAACTTTGGGAGCGACTAGATGTTACATCAGTGCGAAAGGCATATGCAATTTTATTGAGTCTTGAACCACATGAGACTTTCACCTTGCCATTGCATAATGCTATGGAGATTCATGTTTCCTCTCTGGAGTCTATTACTATTCACCCAGATGAGGTAAATCAGCTGGTTATTCTAATGGAAAATCCCTTGCTGCCAGACTCACCAGCTTTGCTGAGGAAACTGTCTAAAGTCTTGGACAACCTTTCCCCTGATTCACAACGGGCTCTTGTATGCATCTTGGCACATTATGACTACCAGTCATTGACTCGTTTACTCAAGGTGGGTTTAATGATATTAATAAAATTAATAATAAATTATAATAATTATACTTTATTTAAAGACTGAGGATACAAACAGATAAAATTAACAACTTACAATATTTCCAGTCTCATCTGCTGAGAACAAAAATTATGATTCTAAACATCTATTTTGACTGAAAATTTATACAACCCTAGAAAGGCCAAACTTAGCAAGTCGGCCTAAGGAAGGAAAAGGTAGGATGGGGTCAACTGCAGAGAA
Source organism: Parazoanthus swiftii (assembly GCA_025403585.1). Classification (NCBI taxonomy): domain Eukaryota; kingdom Metazoa; phylum Cnidaria; class Anthozoa; order Zoantharia; family Parazoanthidae; genus Parazoanthus; species Parazoanthus swiftii. The sequence continues at coordinate 3,177 of JAOBYE010611965.1, forward strand.
TCACATGCCTCAGCCAACTGAGGGGTGCAATGTGCTAATTGACACATGCATAACAATAAAAAAAACCAAACAAGCTTGCGGGTGATCAGATTCCATCCATCATTTTTGAAGTAACAACAAAAATCTTGTTCTTATCAGAAAACTTGCATGTGCATGTCAAGTTATGTTTTAGTTTTGTTCTTGGCTAATTAACACTGAACAGCGATATTCTCACTGACACCCTGCGGTTTGGGATGTAATATTATGAAACTTACTAGTACAACTCGACATGAGGTTAAAAGTGAAATGAAAGCATTGCTTGAGTAAAAAGTAAGTTGAACACTTGACAGAGGTAGTTGTATATAAAAAGAATCATTTGAGAAGGGAAGAAGTTACTCCCGGGGATCCCCACCCACATTTTTTAATGATGAGGGGTCAGACAGAGGTTCTTTTATGACATAACTTCTAACTTACAGATTCCTTAATGGCTCCTGAAGCTGTGAAACAGCTCCTTTATCCCTTTCCCACCCACCAGTCTATCCCTCCTCGCAGTACAAATTAACCTGTGTAATAAATTGATTGGATTTGAAGATAAACAAATTGATCATCCACTTCAAACTTTCTTAGATGGAATGGTTATTTCTCCCAACCTAGTGATTGGAAACATATGAAAACAAACAATGAGAATTTAATAAGTTTGGTGCGTTTTGAAGTATGGAAAATGGTTAGACATTGTTGATAATTCCCTTCAAAATAATAGTGTTACTGACTAGCCAGACAATTTTCAGATTTTTCAGAAATTCCTTGGCAGTCATGTCCACCATAAGCAGTGTTCTGAAAGACACTTGATTGAACTATGCAATGTGTTATCGATGTTCTATGATGCCTCGAGAGAAGCCTGCAGTCAAAAGGGACAAGAACTTGTGCCACTCTCCGAGTTCTACAATGAAGAGCTTTCTCACAAGTTGGATTTTAAAAAAGAGTATGAGAACTGGAAGATGACTCCAGCTAGTGTGCTGAAAAGGTAAATTAATGGTGTAGTACTATCGATAGAGAGCTTAATCATTCATTCCGGACTAACTTGTTTGTCATAAATCAATATGCTCAACTGTTTCTTGCATCCATCAGATATGCTGCTAAACAGGCAAACTTTTCATTGGTGAGCCTCAAGATTATTCACGGGGATGACATGGATGCAAACTTTTTTGAACTTTAGGGAGGGCTGAATTCCAAAACTTTGGAAAGATTGGGATGGAAATGGATTGAGATGTAATTTGTTCATGTATTAAATAACATTATTGTATATTATTAGTATTTGATTTATTTTTTATATTATTTCTATTCTTTTAAATTAGTTTGCAACAGAGATGTACATACTGTACAGTTTTGTTATCATTTCTTGAATTTTTTTACTCAGTTGCATTAAGTGTTTTATTAGTTGCCGGTAGGTACATTATTGTATGTTGGAGATGTGCACATCATGGAGTTCAAAATAAGGCATTGTGCACTGCATGCAACACTTTCTAGTCTCATTTCTGATGCCTATTTTTCACCACAGTTTAGATATTATGTATAATTATATAGTGTATCTGTTATACTGTATGTCAGACTCTATTAAATAAATATACTGTATATCTATTTTTTGCGTAGGTCAACAATGAAATCATTGAAAGGGAAGACCAAGAAAATCAGTGTGCTGGATTTCCCGTTTCTTTTGGATCCCTCCTCAAAGGTGAATAAATGATATAATTTTGCTCAATGGAATTTAAATGATATAATCCATACTTTATGGCCTAGTTTCTGAAGTTACATGCCAATCAGCCAAATCCGTTTGCTAGTATGTGCCTGTAAAATAAATCTGTAAAATTACTAGTCCAAATCAAATCAAATCAAATCACTTATTAAACTTATAATTTACATACAGTACTAGAAGTAAGGAACTGAATTTCATGAATTTTACAATTTTTTTACAATTAGACACTAGAGACAAGCTCTAAAAGGAACTGAACATAACCCAAACCATTGGTTCACTCACTGAAAGAAAACTTCCTTGCTCATTTCAGTCTTGATATTTGTACAGTTGACTGCATTTTATATTATAAAGAAGTGTAGAACCCTTCCTCTTTGCAGGTTGCAAAGTAAACAATCCTTGTTTTCTGAGTCAGTATCTCCAAATGCCTGGGTCTGAAATTGTAGCATACTATCCTCAGTGTGGACAGTTTTTCCAAAAAATCACTTTGTTATGGTTTCGCAGTGTTCCAGGACTGTAGCTAGGTCAGGATAGTTTTAAGGTGTCTTCATAAGATTTGTTCGGGATTTGTTTGAATAAACTACAAACTCATGTAGGAGAGAATGATAGAGAATAACTAAGTATTGTCAGTACAAAGAAGTTGGTGGCTGTGGCATTTTTAAGTTGTGTTTCTGTATGGAATGCCATGAAAATCTGTAACTGCTTTTGATAAACTTAATTTTTGTTATACCAAAATAATGTTTGGGAAAATTTGATCTCAAGGCTTCTATATTCATTTGTTTTGAGGAAATAAATTTTGTATTTTATAGTTTTTGACTCAACTGAACTAAATATTGCCCTTCAGTCACCACAAACGATTGCAACTTGTTATCGAACAAAGCTTGTTTACTGTATATCCAAATTAGGTTTGTAAAATAGTTATTTATCTTTAAAAACTTTTAAGTCAAGTAAGAGTGTGTAAGTTTGTTAAGACATCAGATAAATATGTTGATATTTGGACTCAATATCAAAATTTGAAGTAGATCTGTACAATGTACAAGCATGTGCATGTTCACTGGACCTCATTTTGCATTTTGACACTACAAAACTGACCACAATCTTCCAGCACTGTTAATGCAGTCAGAATATTGGATGTGATAAGGCACAGAGAACAGACAACCTGGCTAGTTTTGGCCGATAATTTGTCTGTATTGTTCATTTCCAGGTTCGGGTAATGCATATTGATGCAGTTTGGCAGATGAGAGCTGAATACCAGAATGCCATTGTACACCAAGCTCTTGTGCACCAGGCACAGAAAGTGTTTGAAGAATCGGAGAAGAAGAACAGCATTGGTGACTCAGTGAAGTCAGCCATGTGTCCATTTCTTGTGTTGGAGATTCGCAGAGACCATTTGATTGGAGACACTCTGGCTCAAATCAGCATCAAGGTATGTACATGTATGTTCTGAAAACAAACTAGACTCATTCTTCTCAGTGTAGTCTGCAACTTTAAGGTCACTTGCAGCAATACTGCAGAAAACTTTCAGTCCTTAATAATGTGTTGTGCACCGTTTTAGGAAGGAGATTTGAAGAAGCCACTAAAGATCAAGTATGTTGGTGGGGGCGAGCAGGGACTTGACATGGGAGGGCTGCAGAAGGAATTCTTCCACATGATTGTGGACTGCATCCTCGATGAAGGTAAACGATTTTGATAACTTACATCCTGCTGAATGGTTTGGCAAGAATGAACCCAAACGAACTTGTTTACATATATCGTAAAATGCAAGTTATACAGCAACGGCCAGTTGAACAATCTCCTGGGAACAAACTGGTGACTCTTGTTAGCTGAACAAACTGCTGATTCTTGTCCCGTGAGTCAATACGGGACGTTTCAGTAACGGGAACCAATCGGATATACATGTATCACACGGGATAAATCCCCTAATGCACGGGCTACGGGTTGAACCGGCGGGATAGCGGGCCAATCCCGAGGGTCTACGTACTTGCGGTACTGTAAGCCCTTGACAAGGTTTCTCAAAATTTGACACGAGACAAACTCGCAGATAATAATCAATACAAAAACACCGGAAGTGTCAGGCGTTCGGAAATCACCCCAAAGTTGATAAATGTGGTTAGAACGCAATGGGAGGGTCTGTAGTGTGTCCAAACATTTAATAGTTGTCCGATGGGCTTGTTTAACTGCGTTTGGCTTGTATCCCCCAAGTCCTGGAAAATCGGATCTGCCTGATACCTGTAACAAAGTAGAATTACTATCATCAAATCATGACAACATCCGAGCTTCACGATCACTCCGTTTTCGGGATACTGATCAATTTTCATAACTTTACATGTAAGTCACGGATTTTGTAACGTAATACCTGGGTCACAAAGAGTTTTAAAAATCTGTATGCGAACCCTAACTTATTTTCTAAATTCAAACGACTTTAGATTCACGATGGCGGACAGGTGAAAACTGATACATGTACTCAAACTTTGAAAACTTTGAAGAAAATACATGTATAAAGTTTAAAAAAAACGAAAATGATGAGTTTCGAACCTGGGACCTCGACCACGGGAGTCACCATACACTGCCACTACATCAACTACTCAATTCGCTACCAACAACCACAATATTACTAACTCTATACCTTTTCTTCGAAACAGAAGTAATCCTGACCCCAACCCTAACCCTCACTAACGATCGATAACCATAAACAGCTATGAACAACCCCCTTACATGACTCTTTGAACATTTAAAATATAATGAGTCGTGACAGTCCGCAATCTTGAACCTGAGGTCGTGTGAATCTGACATACAACATGCAAACGTAATCAGAAACAAGGGGACGGGTTAGTGACTAGCTGCTAAACAAGAACTTGTGGCAAAGAATTCAAAACAAATCGTCTTGTTTTGTAGGACTAAGATCAAAGTTGGAACCTGTAGCTTCCGACAGCAAGCAAACTCGCCGTTGTTAGTACAGTAATCACTCGGATAATCTTACATTCTCGTAGTAATCACTGCTATTTTCACAAATAATTATCATGTCTGCTTTTACTGTATTTTAGAATTATAGTGATTATTTACTGGATGCTTATATTCTCTCCGGCGTTACTAAAACCAGGAACGAGGAACGGTCAGTACGAGATTGGAGGTGTGAGATTTCTTCGAAGGCTAGGGGATTGAACAATTCCATACAAACTCTATATTTTATTCCCCAGAGCCTCGTGTTGATGTCTTTTGTTTCAGGCTGAATTTTAATATATCGAAATTGGCCTATTGATTGAACGTCAAGCATCGCTGCAGATAAAATTATTGTAAAATATTATTGACCTTTCCCTGACTCATATTGACCGTTCCCCGTTCCAGGTTTTAGCAATGTCCTAATTTGAACCGTGGAGAGAAAAATCGTAATCTATTTCCATTCGTGACATACTGATTACTGTATTTGCGTTCCAATAAATATTGTCTCTGTAAGTTCAGATAGTAGAGCAAGTTTAAAAATGAGGCGGTTGAACGTGCTGCCCTGTCATTGAAATAATGTTATTATATTCTATTTATTGTATGTCAAAGATACTTCGCGCACTCTGATTGGTTCTTGAGCGGTCTGGATCCTCTGTAACGCCCACGGGCTTAATGGCTTATTGTTAATGACGTGCGCGTGCTTAACCGGATGCGCGAGGTAAAAAATTCAGTTCCGCTTGCATGGTGTTACTAACGTTTTAAGAAAAATAGTAAAATACCTATTAACCTCAACTCACGTTCGGTCTTTACGAAAAATATCAAATTTTGGCCTTGACGCATTGACCTCGTTTTCGCTCGGTCAATACAGCAGTAATTCAGTTTGATATTTTTCGTGCAGACCTCAATTGTGTTTTTCAGTTTCGTCAGTCAACTACGTAAGAGGAATGTGTCCGTTGTGACGATTTCCGGCAAGACTGTGGAACTTTAAAATATTCCATAAATTTTTTAGTTGATGTGTATCGAAAAAAATGTATGGGTGGGTGGGTGGGTGGGGAGGGGGTTAAGCTTTCCTAGCTTCTCCCTATCCACCACCCCCTTAAGTTTTGTTTGTTGGTACGTTTAAGCAAAACATAGTTTCTTTATTGATGGAATTGGGCGCTATGACCAAGAAACTACTGCACATATTTTAAAATTTGTCATCTTTTTAATTTTTTTTTATATGGAAAGCAACCTTAACAAGTTGTCTATTTGTTGACCAGTAAAAAGTGAAATCGTATGAACGCAGAATCTGTTACTACCTGATAAAATTGATTTTCAGGTTATGGAATGTTCACCTACTTGAGCGAGAGCCGAAGCATGTGGATTAATGGTGCGTCACTGGAGTCTGAGAAGGAATTTGAACTGGTTGGCATCCTACTGGGCCTGGCAATCTACAATGGGGTTATTCTGGATGTTCACTTCCCTCCAGTGATTTACAAGAAGCTCCAAGGGGGAGTTCCGGATCTCCAGGATTTGATGAGTGTTCAGCCATCACTCGCCAGAAGTTTGGAAGAGCTACTGAAGTTCACTGGAGATGTGGAAAACACTTTTTGTTACACTTTTCAGGTTAGTGCTCTGTAAGGTGAAAATATATGTCGGTACGCTGTGTAGTTGGTGGAGGTGAACAAGTTTAAGATTGGTTTAACCCGGAAATGACAATGAGGTGGCGAATCAAAAGAAATACAATGTAATTGTTTAAGAAGTGGTGATACAAACCGATCAGGTGTGCAAACTTTAAACTTCAGTTTTTTTGTGGCGAATAAAGCCACTTTCTCAATTACATGTATGCGCAGAGCAAATTAAGTGCTTCAGTTGGCGGGCTACACGTATTGGAAAGGTGGCATATGGTGTTAAGAAACAAACAAGATCTATTGTTTTCAAAAGAAGGTAAAAGATAAAGCCTTAAATATGTCACAGAATGATGTAAACAGGAGTTGTGACCACCAGTAAAACCGTTACTTTGCTCTGCGCATGATTGAGAAAGTGGCTTATATATGTACTGACAGTTAGCAGGAACTTTCAAGGTGCAAAAACCGGTATTCCCCATTCGGACATGACAAACCGAAGTCACTTGTATGTTGTTTTGAGGTTAGGTGCATGGTCTAGCGGGAAATGTAGCAAGTTAGCTTTTAGAATTCATCAGTAACCCAGTCGGTGATGCAAGACAAGTTTTAGAGATGGTTTCTGGTTTTAACGCCATTGCAGGTTTCTCAATCCACATTTGGAGATGTGCAGAACGTAGAACTGAAACCAAATGGTGCTGAAATTCCTGTCACAGAAGAAAACCGAGTCCATTTTGTGGAGCAGTATGTCCACTATCTACTTGTCACCAGCGTGGCGAAGCAGTTCGATGCTTTCTCAGCAGGATTTCACAAGGTGCAGTTTGGGCTGACTTATGGATCCTTACAATTTCTTAACAATTCCTATTTTGGATTTTTTAAAATAGAAGGCCTTCAAAAAAGTCTTCAATTTGGCCTTAAAATCTTAAAAGTCTTCCGTTTGGCACGTATTATGCTTTGTATGCAATGGACTAATGGACATGAATCATTAGTTTGTGTGACACTAGTGCAGTTTTTGTGTGTGTGTGTGTGTGTGTGTGTGTGTTTGATATTGTGTGTCATCTGGCTCAATTATCTCTTTAGTCAAGTGTTCCATTTGACCCCCATACATACAGAACTTCGATCTTATCAAATTTGATTTGTTGTTTATTTGAAAATGTCTTAAGATCTGTAAATGTAGGGAATAGAAACATTGTTGTTATTATTGTTTGAAGCTTGATGTTGAATTTATGCTAAGTTGACTGATCAAAATGATCAATATTTTTATGCCTGCAGGTTTGTGGGGGTTCTGCCCTGACACTCTTTCGCCCGGATGAGTTAGAGCTCCTTATTTGTGGGTGCCCTGTGCTGGACTTCCGCGAGCTTGAGCGCGCAGCGACATATGACGATGGGTACTCGGCCAAGCACCCGACCATTCGCATGCTGTGGCAAGTGGTTAACGAGATGACTCTTGAACACAAGAAAGCCCTCCTGTCGTTTGTTACTGGCAGTGATCGAGTTCCCCTTAAAGGACTGGCAAAGCTGACCTTCATTGTTCAACAGCAAGGGCGGGGGTCGTTGGACAGGCTGCCCACTGCTCTGACGTGTTTCAACCGCCTGCTGCTGCCACCTTATGAAACCAGAGAGATATTGAAAGAGAGACTCATAGTAGCGATTGAGAATGGAAAGGGGTTTGGATTAACTTGATAAACGTGCTGGTGTGAAGCCAGGGAGAAATTGAAAGAGAGACTCATAGTAGCGATTGAGAATGGGAAGGGGTTTGGATTAACTTGATAAACGTGCTGGTGTGAAGCCAGGGAGATATTGAAAGAGAGACTCGTAGTAGCGATTGAGAATGGAAAGGGGTTTGGATTAACTTGATAAACGTGCTGGTGTGAAGCCAGGGAGATATTGAAAGAGAGACTCGTAGTAGCGAT
>JAOBYE010612076.1:0-12216 GCA_025403585.1 Parazoanthus swiftii
ATTATTATTATTATTATTATTATTATTATTATTATTATTATTATTATTATTGAGCCTGAGGAGAGTATTCGTGTTAGCTAGCATGTATCAAAAAAAAACTGACAGATACCAAAACGGAAGTTTCGTTCTGTACGAGGGACTATTAAAAGCGCGACCAAACTTGAATTACAGCTACAAGCAATAAATATATCAATACACACTTGAGTAAGTAATTGGCGACGTTAAGTAACCAAAAACGTTTTTTCTAAGATCAGCGCCGCAAAGCAACGGTAGCTGATGCATCGCGTGTTGTCTATTCTACTTGTTTCGGTTGATTTTAAATAACATTAACTTGGAAATTTTTTTTTTGCCATCTTAGTTAAGAAATACACAACATCTAACAGACTGGTGAAAACTGTTCTCGTAAAACGGGATTAATAGAAAAGGATTCTCATAAGCAACTTGAACGCAACAGCAACTGAATAATTTATCTCATTAAAGACCTTCTTAATTTATCTCTGACTATAAGTAATATTATACTCGAAATAAAATACTCGTAATTTGTGTCCAAATATTGGAAGGTCAATGAAAAATATCCTGCAGTACAGCTACTTGATCTAACCCACTTTTCCCTGAAAATCTATTTCCATCCCCTCTTCTGTGAAAGCTACTCATCAATCATGTTTTAAACCTTAGATATTTCTTAAGTCAAAACAATCTTTTTTGCATGCACACAGGAATAAACCGGTTAAGTCTTATTCACAGTGCTGAAATTTGACAATCACATTTTCTAGTTTCTCTTTTATTTGAAATTTTCTAGTTAGGGTTAGGTTTATGGTTAAGAGTAATGTTCGGCTTAGCCGTTTGGTTTAGTGTCGGTTACATTTAAAGGACGATTGTTTTTTTAAGTAACTGTCAGTTTCGGTATTGACAACGAATGCTGAAAGGATTAATTTCACTACTTCCATCTTTTGTGCTGTACAATATACTAACGAGTGTTGAAAAAAAAGAAACGATTCTGTCGGATTTCAGCAAATCACTAGACACGTAATTGGACAGCAAAGTTTCCGCCTTTCCTACAACCACTAATCTTTACAAGGATAAAAACTAAAACCACGATAAAAAATCGGTCACCGTAACTCACCTTCAGTAGAAAATACTTATAGGCGTTGTTTCTCACAGCTAACCCATATTTCAGACATTCAGGATTATCTTCTGTATCCGCCAGTACTGAGTCAAAACGTTTCCTGGTAATATTTCTCCGTGTTCAAGTTCACATTCCTTTAGAGTTAGAGGAATTGCACCTGCTCCCAGATTTACAGTTGATCTATTTCATTTCATCCAAACCCGCTATCAAACCATTATTAGCTAAAAGCAAAGTTTAGGGAGAGGGTTTGATACATGTTTTAAAACAGCTTTTTAAAACACTAGCTGACTATAGCGATGATTAAGAGACAAGTTCTTGTTGGGAAAAAATCGGTGCAATTCATTGACAAAGCAAGCAAATTATAGCGAACTTGACAATACTCAATTATTAATAGGTTTCTTTTCTGCTGGCGTTTTTCATCAGCGCAATTAGTTTATCCTCGTTATCCCACTTATACACTGACAACAAACAAAACAATAATACCACCGTGTTTATTACTGTATCGGTTGTTTATAATAAACGATACGTCAGTATATTATGGGAATGCCCGTTACCGATGGCTATTGCACGCGCAAAAACATGAACAACAAAAACTTGGACAAAACTGACATTCCTTAAAACACAATGTTGCTTTTCTTATCGGTCTTTTCCAAAAAAACTAGTCAGTGCCAGCTACGTTTGTTGAACAATAACTAATTAATTCAGCTTGTTGGAAACCTATTTGATTCTAAAAACTTTTAAATCAAAATCAAAATAAATAATGGAACAAAGGCGAATTGGGACAGTTAAAGTAATGCGCATGCTTGTAAAGTGAAACGTATTTCTCCAATTGCAAAAAGAAAATATCCAAGTTGCATTGCAAAACGAAAGGCAGAGTGAACGATCTTCGATTTACTGTAGGTGTATGCGCGTCATACTTCAGTCTTCGTCAAAGGAAGAAAAAGGAGCGTCTAACAATCCTTCAAAATTTTGGAAAACCTTAGCCATTCAAGTCTTGCAAGTAACCAAAGTCAAAGTCAAATATATATAATCTTCTTCTTTTTTCTCAAAGTTTCTATTTTTATTGAAGAAATCATACACACTAGTATTAAATCGGTTTTGTTACCGTAATATCATTTTAAAAACAGATTTATTCGTTTCATTAACGCTCTCTGACTTGTTCTATGTTTAATACCAAATTCATTCCAAGTCCGCCGCTATCAGACATAACAAACTAACGTACTTATTATAACATACGATTTTACAAATTTTCAAATTAGGGAATGGCGGCACGACAAAATGAAGTATTGAAGAGTAATAGTTTTAAAAGCTTGAATTTTAGGATTTGCCATAGTTTCTAACCTCATCTTAGAAAAATTGGTTTTAAATTTTTCGTATTAACCAATATCTGAACTGTATGTAACACTCTCAATCAAGACCAACACACTTTTGGTTTTAATTTTTATCACAAAATAAACAAAGTATTTGATGGATTGAACAGATAACAAAGGCATCGACAATTATCTTGTGATAACAGCGACTTCTGAACGTATGCTGCAACAGAAACCAATTATTATTATTATTATTATTATTATTGTTATTATCATTTTATATTATTATTATTACTATTCGTTATTACTGTTACTTTTAAATATCCCTCAGTCAAGTTCCTCTCCCAATAAATTGAGAAAGAAAATTCCCCAGCTTATTTATTGTAACCTGCTGTACACGCTCGTTCCTCCAAAAAAGAACAGCAGGTATGAACTCCAAAACGTCTAATTTGTTTCCTTTTCTTCATCTTTCTCCACTTCTTCCCCAACAAATGAATGAATCAGACAAATCTCTATTTTTGTCAGTCACGAAATGTCTTTCTCTTTAGTTTCCCGCTGAACTCACCGAAATCGCACTCCTCTCCTGCTTTTCATTTCCCCAGTTTTCCAATTCTTATTTTTTCCAAAATCAAAACTCCATACATGTGATACATGGAGGGAAAAAACTGTTAAATGCTGGCCAGTAAACATTACGGGGTTTGTTACATGTTACCGTAGCAGGGTTTGTTGTTAAGAGAACCAATCACTTGCGAACTTCTTATCACCAATAACGCTTCCATTCCACATTCACTGTAACAGTCACCTTCTACCAATATCTTGTCATGTCGTACCTGGGAACTCATCCTCTCAGAAAAGTTTCATTTTATTAACTTTAATATTATTATTGGTTAACAGGTTGCAGCCATTAAACTTCAACTTACATGTACACATATATCTAATGCCTGCGAAGGTAGGTTTGCACCTTCGACGATCTTATGACTGGCATGGCGGAATGTTTAAAGCCGTTTTGAGCGTCAGAAGACTCGATGTCCGGAGGAAGGGAGTTTCCGAGTCAATAAATCTTTGGGAAAAAGAGTATGTAAAGGACTAAACATTACATGTAGATTGTAGTTGCTGATAGCAGATCGAATATGTACACTTTAAAAAGTTAGAACTTCAGCCTTAGGTGTCTGTCTTTGCTTAAACTTGTCATGTCTTCAGAGGAATTATGATTCATCAAGTGAAAAGTCTTAAAATCAGCTTAAAAAACTAAAAGTTTCTCATCATCATTCAATGTCTTAATTTGTAAAATCTGTCATACTGACATTTGAAAGTGACAAATGTTTCAACTCTTTGACGGGTTCCTAACGTTAAAGTATCTAAATCAGCTGTTAAAACAAAACAAAAATAACTTTACTTTTTTTAAAATTAAACTTAGTTATACAAACTAAAGTTTAACGTATTGTCTTTAATTTAAAGACAATAAACCAACACTTGAACAATCTATAAACCAGTTTATAGTTCTAACACAGGTCCTTCAGTTGTTTCCTGGCTTTTTCAAATATTTACAGATATGGCTGGGAAGGTACTTTTTCCCTTGATCTTAGCTATAGATGTACCACCCAAAACTCAAGTTTCTGTCCCCACTTATTTACTCCCACTTTAGAGAAAAGTAAATTTTCAAGGAACTGAAAATAATCTAAAAAAATAATCACCTGTTTCCAAAACGCAAAAACTGACAACAAATTCTGGAGTGATTAGATATTTGATAATACTGACCAAGTTGACATATAAAAATGCATGCAAGTTGATTTTCAGAGCTCTCCCAATGATTATGTTCAAGTCAGTAAAGAGTATTATCCAAGGGGAAGTTGAGGACTCAATGGACATGCACCGTCTCAAGACTTCATTTACAACTCAACTTTTGCTAGCAACTCTTACATGTAATTGTCGATTCTGGACAAGCAGTATGCTCACCTGTCTGAAAATTTTCTAGCAGAAAAAAAAAATTGGTTATTATACTGTTATCGATTAATTTAAATTAGCTTATTTTGGAAGGCTTTTAACAAAAATCAAGATTCGAGTGCCTTTAAAATAATGGTTTGTGACATGTAGAAAATTGCAAAACAACTAATCAGTTTTTGATAAGATACACATTAAACTATCTTTTTCTGGCAATAGTTTAAGTCAAAATAATTACATTTGATGTTATAAAGATGGCAAAGTTATTGGGTCACAAAAAGGCACTTTAAGTCAAAAAGAACAAACCCAACCCAACCCCCCCCCCTCCCCTACACCTGAGCCATATTTCACTCAGTTGATCCCTATAAAATCAACACTGAATAGGGAAAGGGGATTGAGAGCAACTTTGTACTGACAAAGGAAAAAACATCATGAAAGATTGGTTATTAAGTACTTAACATTGTCGTTAAATGAAAAATAATTGTTGACACTGCTATAAAAAAGTAGAAAACACATTCACACAGCACCAAACAGCACTGTCTGTCTTGAAATGATATGCAAAAACTGAAAACAATAGGAAGCTGACACAAAAATTTAAACATGTGAGAGGTTTGTTCAACACTGTCTAATAGAATTAATTAAGAAATGGTCCATGATTAGCATGCATCTACAGAGTAAGTTACTGATGCATTCAGGAAGTTGGAAGAGTGCAAGAAAACTGTTTGAGTCGCACAAGGCAAAGTCGAGTGCTTCTCTAGCTTCTCCAGTGCTCTCTCAGTTTCTCATGTCTAATTAATTTCATAAGTTTCATATACATGGATCTGGTATGAGTCCCGAGTTCTGTAAACTTGGACTCGTAAAAACCACATTTGTGGGGCAAATGCAATCGTGGCCCTTTTTTTAGTCGTTCTTATTTAAGCTAGTGCCAACTGTAACAGGTAAACTTATTCAGACTTCTTCATTGTTCTTATCAAACCTCCAATGTGGACCTTTTGGGGTCCATGGGAGGGGGGGGGGGGGTGCATACGCACCTCACCAGCCCCCCTTACTTATGGGCCTGGCAAGTACTCAATCACATCAGTGACCAGCACTGGGTCACTTAAAACTTGGGACCTATCACTGTTCAGTGCAAGGTATCAGTTTTTATTGTTTTCATCTTGTTCATAATATAGAAATATGCAGAGAGAATAAAGCCTGCTTTTGATGAATCTAATAAGCCCCATTCAACAGCTTTAGGTTTATAACAAGTTCATAGTTCTAATGAGCCATCCACACCCCTTACCCCAAAACAAAGACAACAAGGTTGAAAATACATAGCAAAGTATGGTGTTGAAAGTATGTTTTATTCTTGATACCAAATTACCAACTTCAAGCTTCATGTTGTACAGTTTCTGTGCAAAGATTTTTCCATGAGTCATGTTCATTAAAGCTAGGTAACATTTAAAAAAAAATGACTCTGTGCTGGGTGTCAATGAATTTAAATAAGGGCATTCTCTCTAATACAGTAAGCCCACTATCTGGAAGGCCTGAAAATTGGAAGATGGGGGGAAGAGAGGCTTATTAGTCAGAGTTTTTATTAGAAGTACATTCATTCCAATGGCTTTGCTGATATATTCAATTAAAATGTAACCTATATTGCAAACAGATTTAAAGCAGTTGTATAGACAGTTTGCCAACATTTTAATATGTGTAGTCCACAACAACTTGTTCATGTCAAAGTTATGATAGGAAAGGGGATGACAAAACAGAGGGGAGCAAATGTGGTTTTAGAAGTATGAATCCAAATCAACACCAGCTCATTTGCGGTGAACAGGTTTAAACATGCATTTTGTTAGTAACGGCCCTACTTGCTTTGGTTTCCCATCCAGTTCTCCAACATCTTTGACCCCATCCACCACTTGCTCAATAATTGCCAGCTTATCTTCAGCTGTTACTTTCTGCCAATGTTTGTGAGTAATACAGAGCTTCACTTGATGTCTCTCTTCCAGCCAATCATGCACCTTCTTGGTTTTCCAATTCAGATCTTGTGGAGCAATGCGCCCACCAATGACGAGTTCCTTCAGTTTAGCTGCATGCGTTCTATTCTTCGATTCTTGCTTTTTCTTTTTCAACTGATCATTTATGAGCGTTTTGGACGAAAACAATCTGCACACAGAATGTCCATTAGTCGTTTTTTGAACCTCCACGAGCTGTAATGACTTTTCACGAGCAATCTCCAACGCTTCTTCCTTCGATTTTAAACCTTGATTTATTCCTTTTTCGTCGATTAAAAGAACATTTTTTGATGATATTTCTTGATTCACTGCTTGGTCAACAGATTTATTCAGATTTTGAAAACTAAAAGCGATGCTTCTACAGCGACTCTCAGTAATTTTCCAGTATCCTGCGCCTTTTGAGTCTACTCTACTTGGTGCCAGAGCAACAGCTGTGCAGCGTGTTACAATAGAAAACCTTCGCTGAAGGTGAAACAAGTCAATAAGCAAGAAAGTCCGTCTGCTCAGTTGCGACGAAACTGGAAGTGTCCTCGCCGAGATAAAAAGAGCAGCCATGTGAGCTTTCTTTGACTATCCCAGTTTTCTTAGCTCCAAAGTTACAGTTATAACCAAAGAACAACTGTTTTTCTTGAATAAATACGGCATATCATTCACATCTCACATGAACAACAACAGCCGCCATCTTGTATATACAAGATTCGTGTCAAGTCAGAGAGAGCCTGCTGTTCAGTCCTCATACCCAGGCTCTTCTTTTTGACAAATTAGCTGGGGACCAATCAGGTGGGCCGGGAAGAATTTAGGTCGGGGGGGGAGGTTACTCACTTGCTCTTCACTGGGGTAAGTAAGAGCAAAACTCAACCTTTGGTAATCCTTCCTCGCTGATTTTGTTTAGTACCTTCCAGAAACTATGTGCATGCAACATGACCAAATCCAGCTCTGAGTCAGACTACAGCTACAAGATTGTTTGGGAAGGGGCGGTGGGGTTGGGGGAGCCATTAGCGCAATAGCACTGCGTCTGTGTCAGATACGAAATTCCGATAATGCAACATGGCGTTCTGGTTTGACAGTTTGATGGCTCATCTGTGTTAAACGTTCTCATACAGTCTTAAGGTGAAGCATATTACAGTAAAACCGAGAATAAAAACTTCGGAGCGTGAAGTGAAGTGCAAGTGATGCATTCCGCCTGTTACAAATATACAAATGAGATATTTAAAGTTTACTCGATGGACCTGATAGAGGATTGAACGCGTTTTAAACCGCTTTATATGAGCTATCTATTTATACATATATTGGGCAAACAATCTCTCTCTTCCACAGCGGGTTTTTTTGAAAAGGGTAATTCAGTATCGAGAGAACAAGCAAGGAAGGAAATCTTGAAACTTCCGAGGAGGCGATAAAATAGAAAGTATTCAGATAAAACATATGTGTTTACGCCCTGTGCAGTTTTGCGATCTGAGAGAAACACAAGTTTAGTTCAGAATCCATCGAGCACTGTGCGAAATTGGTATTTTGATTCCCAATGTTGGTTTCATTTTCTTTGTCTTCAATGTTCTAAAGCTCGGATATTGTTTGCAACTCCAAACAACTCCATTCCGAGGGCATGTTGATTTCTAAAAGGAGTTCATCTTCCGTATCTTTGTAAACGGTGTAAGAGCATGATACATAATTTTTTAAAAACAGGTCTCTTTTATCAACGATTTTCGATGAAATGATTATCTTTTTCAAAAAGTCACTAGAATGCGAGGCAAAATGTTTCTCAAAGGAAGTTGTTTGTTCAACGGTCATTGAACGAATGCGCAGTACGCAAATATGTTTCTCTGTTCTGCACGTCTCCCGAGCCTGCGTTACCAAACCCCTTAACAGCGGCTTTTCTCACCTTGAGTTCCGCCGTGGTCAAAGATTTTTTCCTTTCCCCACGTGACCCATTTCCCTCCTGAGCTCTCGCTCAGAAGGCACATCTTGGGACTATTGTACGGCACTTTAACTTACCGCATTCATATCATCAATGACTATGGAAGTATTTGAAGAGCCGTGACAGTCCGAAATCTTAAGCCTAAAGTCGTGTGAATTTAGCAAATCTCCGGAAGCCCAAAGCACGGCGATAATGATAAAAAAAAAAATGAATAAAAATGTTTTGCCAGCCCTTTTTTAAACCGTCTAAAAGTGCATTTCTAATTCTAAATTTTCGAATATTCGCCGATAACAGCCTTTTCCCAAATTGTAACTAATCTTTAGATTAAACTCATGAGTTTGCAAACATTGCTCTCACTTACCAGAAAATGTTAGAATTGTGCTACTAGAAAAAATTCCCAGCATTTCGGCTTTCCTAATTGCACCTTCACTAAACTCGTATATTGTTACATTTATATGTAACTTGACTAAATTCTAGCGCTTTAAAAACATATAACGTCAAAATGTTCCCCGGAAAGCATGCAGAATCTCCTACAAGGTTTACGCATTTAGTGACGCTTGTTCAGATACGACTAGGCTTGAATAAATTGTGCTCGTAAAAGTAGCATAATATGCTACTAGCAGTGCTCGAATTTTTCTGAAATTATGCCAAAAATTATGCTAGTTTTCTTAAATTATGCTAGTTTTAGCACAAAAGATAAAAATTATGCTAGCTAGTTTTTTGCCAAATTTGGTACAATTGCCGCAGTAATTGTGCTTATTTCTTTACTTACCAAGAAACAAGTAAATGGCAAATACCAGCTGCATCCAAACATCACATTTATTCAAATTTAACATATTTCGGTATATAATATTCATCTTACTGACTTGCAATTAAGTCAACATTATTTTAGGGAACTAGATACTTTACATTATTCCATCAATGAAATATGAAGTGCAGAAAGAAAACCAACAAACACAGCAGAAGTGCAGTAATAAGAAACTCTAACATTTAACGAACAGCACAAACATCTAGTTTCACTAACTGTAGCAACTTCATCACTGTCGTCTCTGCCAGCTTCGGACTAGCTGAAATTTGACGCCATTTTGCAAGGTTGTGAAGGCAGGTAGCAAGGCGCATGCGTGGAGTCTTGTGCTACTTCAGAGCCCACGTTTTTAACGCCTCCGTCGAGCCTCCCAGTGACATGCACAAAAGAGCTCTGGGAATAAGAATGCGCTCGGGCCCAGGACGGCAGGACCCCGGGTACCATGTTGGGCATGTGGCGAAAAACCGACAAAAATTGATTATATTTTCTCAAAATGTAGCTGTAACACTGAACTTATTCCAGAAAAGTTTGTTTTATGCTCAATAAATGACCTATTTTGAGCTGAAAAACTTGAAAACAATGCAAATTATGCTAGCAGTGCTTTTTTCGGAAAAATGATGAAAATTATGCTCATAAGGCCGGATTATGCCAAAAATTATGCTAGCACAATTTATTCAAGCCTACCCCCCGGCCTCTTCCCTTGATACGGCCCTGGGTCGTGTTGCCTGGAGGCAGGCAACACAAAATGGTATTACAGCACTTAAGGTGAATTGCTCGCAAGATCCATGAATTAGAAAGGAAAGAGCGCGCAATCCATCTGCGGGCGTTGCCTGCACAGTGTATGGACGCACCTGTGCCAGCAAGTTTTTTTTGTGTTCGCAACTAAGACATCACTGAAGTCGTCATCGCACAGCGATGTTCTCCTCCGAAGATTTATTAGATATCGGTTACTGCTGTACGACTACAGGTCGAGAATGCATTACAACAGGCTAGATTTCATCAGCAATGCTTAGTAGTCTGTGACTACAGGTCAATATTACACTACCAAAGGTTAGTATTCATGCATCAGATATTGCTTGATACTCTATGACATACAGGTCGATAATGCATTAGAATAGGTTGGAATTCATCAGTACTCCTTAGTAGTCTATGACTACAGGTCAATATTACACTACGAAAGGTTAGTGTTCATCAGTTATTACTTTGTTTTTGTGTTACTACTGTTCATTATTGCATTGATTAAAAATACAACTTTAACACATGATTTAATTCTTCCTAAATAATTCTAGGAAAAGTTGCAAAGCTTCGGAGTTCTGCCTTTAACAGTCCTTCTTTAGAGAGGTTTGATTGAGACGTGGTCATTGTGACTGAGGAGGTCTTTCACACAAGCAAACACAAAAAGCAATGAGCTTCCCCCAGTCTAAAACGTGACGGCAAAAGTTTTTCTGAAATAAATTGTGACATTTTTCTGAGTTCAAATAAACCGACTTTTTTTACATAAGAAGTTTGTTTAGAGGCGGTTTTACAGTCAAGCTTAGCGGATTTAAGCAAGTTTGACTTAACTCAGGTTGGTTGTAAGATGACGTTCTGATGAAGCTTAACACTCTTGTAAAAATGGCATTTGAACTTGAAGTTTACTTATTCCTCGCTTTCCTTGCAGGTTTCTCTTTGGTAAACGTCGGGGCCTGTACACAATAATCGCCAAAGGGAGGCCATGGAGAAAACTTGGCGGGCAACGACGCGGTACCTTTACTTCCAACGACATAAAAGAGATTAATACTTTGTACGGTTGCCCTAAAGGCAAGAAGTAAGTACGGTTGCCCTAAAGGCAAGAAGTAAGTTCACTCATGGTTCAGTTACTTCTTAACTTTTTCGTTCCCAAAAATGTTATCTATCCTCCTTGAAACATGAAAAAGCTAACACCACGAGACAGTAACAGGGCCGGCTCAAAGACATTGGTAGGAAGAGGGAGGGGGGAGGGGGGACTGAGGGCGGAGAAACGAATTTGGCGCGCAGCTTCATCGAGGGCAAGTGTATGTTGCAGAAAGAAATAACTTCTTGCCAAAGATTTGGGGTGGGAGATCTAGCGCCCCTGCTGCCCCGTCCCCTCCCCTGGCGGTTGTTCCACAGGCCTTGTTAAGCAGCAAAAAGATCATGTACATAGATGTGTCAGCAAGTGTATATGTGTGTATTTGCACATGTATGTGCAAGTGTCTGAGACTGCGTGTGTATGTGTGTATGTGCCTGTGGACGTGCATGTGTGTCGTATGAGATTGCGTGGTATGTGGGTATGTGCATGTGTAGGTACTTGTGTATCTATGAGATAGATCTATGTCGTATGAGATAGATTGCGGGGTATATTCTGTACATGCTGAACTTTGTGTTTTTCTGTGTTATTTTATTTAAACAGGCTTTGAAAAGAAAGCTGAACATAATGATAATATGCTGACTGTACTGTGCATTTTTCTAAACCCGACACAAAACAGAAAAATTACGAATTTGTGAATTGAGTGGCATTTTGGAAGTACACTATTATATTGAGCCTACATGTAGTCCTTAGCAAATTATGCTAAAGTGAAGTATATGAGAAGGAAAAAAGTGTCAGTATGGATTTGCTAAGTTCTTTTAGCTTGGTTTGATACATTTCCTGCTGATAAACTTGATGAGACTAAGAGAGTTTAAGGTTGCTTAAAAGCTATTTAAATGTTCAACAAACAATTTAATGACATATAGCTACAACTTTTGCTTATTGACAACATGTCGACTGTGCGCTTGCCATTTAGTAATACTGAATGACAATGATCTACAGTATTCCAATAATAATAATAATAATAATATTAATAATGATAATAAAAATAATAATAATAAATAATAATAATAATAATAATAATAACAATAATAATAATAATAAAACACTTTAATAAATCGGGTAGCTAGATTTACATGATGTAATTTTCATCTAAGCCCTACTTATATAAAAAGTCTAATTATAACAGTACAAAAATAAAAAAAAATCTAAACAAATCGAAAAAAAGTTACATTTTCAGCAAAAAATTCCCATCCATAAAAGCACCCTCTCTCCATAGACTCACTCACTCTCTCGTACATACAACCCCCCTCCACCCCCC
>JAOBYE010612187.1:0-27012 GCA_025403585.1 Parazoanthus swiftii
TGCGAAGGATGTCACGTGATCGAATCTAACCAATAGTAATGCGCGATTTGGTAGTAAAAATTATTGTTGAATTATAATAAACGATACTCGGCAATATTATGCGACATTTTCAAACGATGGTACTCAGTGTTAGCCATTTTATCTAATAGATAAATGACAAACGTTGAGTACCATCGTTTGATCACTGAGGCACAACTAGTTTATTCTACACGTCTAAAACTGCTAATAGCAATACTTTAGGCTAACAGAAGATTTGTAAACAAAGTAGAATAACCTGATGATGAAGTTGTGTTAGCAGCAAGACTACACGACAACATTACATTTATTAACAAATAGGGCGACTTTGTCGTCATTTGCCCCCCGAAGTAGGCCTCTTTATCCGGATAGGGGAAGGGTACTCGGGCCATTTTATGCTTGGTCTGTGCGACTGGCCTCTCAGAATCCCTACCCTATTACTTATAGAGTATTCTATGGCAATTGATCCAGTTGTGAAACTGCGACCCCATCCAGCGGTACATCCCCATTAGACTATTAAAGCTATGAATTAATATACTCCCCGGGGTTCTTAAGAACACTTGGAGATATTGGTTCAACTAACAGAGTGAAGTAAGTACGGCAGTACCTGGAGTCATTGAGTGCAGGAATGTGCACCTTGCGGGTCTCAAAAGCCAGGTAACATCCAAAGAGCAGCAGGAACCCCTTGTAGGCGTACAGGCAGCTGGTCCAATGGGTCATGTACTTGGATGTGCAGCGGGTGTAAAAAGGATGAATCACGCTGTCCCCGTCAGACAGAACCTACACAAAGACGATAATCACTCTTCGATTGTACTCTCTAATCTGAAACACTTAAGTTACCGATCGAGATCTTTAAAAATAAAACATCTCACGCTACTCTTATTAACATAAATTATAATGATGATAATAATAATGATAAAGAAGATCATCGCTATATTTCTCTCTCAGGACCTTCTAGCTTCTTTGAGGGAACTACATGTATCCTATTTATTTAATTGAAAACACTATAAAAATATTTTTGATAATGCTTACATAAATCGTTGATTTATTTTTCAATTTCTGTAGTGAATTCTATAAAATAAAGATAAAAAGATACAGTGTATAACAATAATAAGTCTTACTTGTTTCGGAAGATCCTTGGACACAACATATATTGGATCGTACAAATGCCATGCCAACAAAATTATGAGATCGAAAACCAACATTATTCCAACCATCCCGAACAGCTGGTAGTCTGTGATAATCTGTCAGAATAAAGACGATATGTAGACTAGCTGATTGAGATCGTAGTTGTCTAGTAGCTTTGTACAGTTCAAGCATTTCGGAGGATTGATTATTTAGTGCTTTGTATGTAATGAGAAGTAATTTAAACTTGATTCGTTGTTCAACTGGGAGCTAATGGAGTTCTTTTAAAATAGGAGTCATGTGATCGTAATTAAGCAATCAAGTAATTAAGCGCACCGCAGAAATGTTTTTGAACACGTTGTAGCTTTTGAACTAACTTTTTGTTGATACAGTATAAAAGAGAATTACAATGGTCTAACCTAGAGGTAACGATGGTCTAACCTAGAGGTAACAATGGTCTAACCTAGAGGTAACAATGGTCGAACCTAGAGGTAACGATGGTCTAACCTAGAGGTAACGATGGTCTAACCTAGAGGTAACAATGGTTTA
The DNA here is from genome assembly GCA_025403585.1 of Parazoanthus swiftii. Classification (NCBI taxonomy): domain Eukaryota; kingdom Metazoa; phylum Cnidaria; class Anthozoa; order Zoantharia; family Parazoanthidae; genus Parazoanthus; species Parazoanthus swiftii. The sequence continues at coordinate 1,690 of JAOBYE010612187.1, forward strand.
ACCTAGAGGTAACGATGATCTAACCTAGAGGTAACAATGGTCTAACCTAGAGGTAACGATGGTCTAACCTAGAGATAACAATGGTCTAACCTAGAGGTAACGATGGTCTAACGATGGTCTTACTTCTGCGACATACTAAGATCGTTGTCAAACAGGACACCTATATTACTGTCTAAATTACTAGGTCGTATTACTTCACCTTTATCTATGGAATCTAAGCTAGCTTCAGCTTTAAATTTAGAACCTAAAACAAGGAGCTTAGTATATGGAATCTGTGTTCCTGAAGCTTAGAGTTTTAATCTTGCTATTTTATTTTAATGAGGTAGAACGTCTTTTTTTGGCAAACGGACGGTTTTAAGACTTGCTCAAGCTATCTACAAGTCCGAGGAACTTTTGTTAAACAATTAAAGTTTTAATATATTTCGTCGACCGTGCTCAAGGATTTAGAAAGTTAGGGTTCCATCGTGCAAATTGAAACTGCACAGACAACTATAATGTCGCTGAAACGAAAGGTAAATCAATAACTGATCATCAGAAGGATACCTAAAATGTGTGCAATTCCACATTTTGGCTCTAGCGAGACGAATCAAAAAAGATTAGCAAAAGAGGAGGTTAAAGTGGCACTTTATTTACCAATACAAGCTCTCAGCAACTTGTTTCCCATGCAGTCCCAAAGAAACATATAAGAAATCCAAAGACGGAACATTGCTTAAGAAAGGATTAGGATATCGAGGCGAAACAGACAAGTCGGGTCTTGTGGAACCAGGGTGAGCAAACATGGCAGAGCTACGGGAACGTGTGACACGAAATTAAAAATTCGCATCATGTCCTCCAGTTTTATCCAAGTTTTGGTTTCTCCAATGCCACCGAAGTGGTCGCAAATAAAACTGAGTATTTACCATAGCAGGCGTTTCCTATAGAGGCAATCAGGGAACAATCACACAACAACTTTTGAGATTTGAATTTTAGTTCTTGCCTTTTTCTCTGTTTTCTTGAGAAAGATAATGTGAACCCTCCATGTCTTGGCAAAGAGTGCTCCGAAGGCCAAAGTGAATCCGAACGCCAGTGAGTATGCTTGCAGCTACAAAAGAACATTGAAATTACAGTTAGAAAATGCTTGGGAAGTGTGGCTGTTTGGACCCTGGAGTTCAAGCCCATGCAACATCTATTTCATTCTGTTCTAGAACCCCTGGCTTGAACCTGGCAATACCAGATTCGATTCCACCTGTGGGCTACGATTTGCATTACTAACAGGAGTGTCTCCTGACAATTGGATCCTCGAGGTTTTAAAACTTCTTTAATCTTAATCTATTTTATTTACTTTATAAACTTGAAACATAAGTTGCAATTGAAGCTTAGAGCTTAAAAACACCTCGATCTTGGAGTTAACTTCTAAATGTTTCTTTTTTATAACAAAGCGACATTAGCAGGAAGTTAAAGATAACAAATGACCAAGGAAAAACAAATTACTAAACGATCTAAAAACCTTTCTGAATGTCCAGGTTATTTGGGGGTAGCCACAGAAATTTGTACGCTTGTAACGTGAGTCGGATTTCTTTAATAAAAACTGAAAGATCCGAAAACTATTGCGAACAATATCTATTCATTTTTCATCTTGGTTTTATGACCTACCTCATTTATTAATAATAACAAAACTTGTAGTTACTCAGCTCGATTAGCTCTGAGTATCCATAGTCTAGGTCTGTTTCCTTTCTAAATTTTTTGTTAATGTAAAATTTAAAGATGGTAATAGAGTCCTTCTCTTCTCTTCTCTTCTCTACACATGTTTCATATTAACACCGTTGGGAAAATTACCAGTTATCCACATATTTAAAAGAATAGAAAGGAACAAGAAAGAAACAAAAACTTACAATATTGGTAATTACAAGTTTTTTTTACAACACAATTTCTTCATAAATTGCATTTGTTGTTTATTAACGGTTTTTTAATCCACACTCATCAATCATTTCTGTTTTTGTCAAACAAATCTAACTTTTCTCATTTGTACAATTTGAAGCTATATTCTCGCTGCATACGTTACTCAAGTTAGTATCTGCCTGTTTCTTGCAAAGCGCAGAATATTTAGCAATCAAAGTCAAACGGATAACTATATAAAGCTCCTCATCATAGGGGATTAATGGTGAAACAAAAGGATGTAGGTGATTGATTCCGAATTATGATGATTGATGCCGAATGATGATGAATGATGATGAATGATGCACTGATGCGTACATTACCCACCTGACACAGTTGGCGCTGAGCTCTCTCTGCCAAGAAATTGCCATCGAGTCCAAGCAGGATGCCAGAGAAGTAGATCACAATGCATCCCACGATAATAACGTTATTGAGCTTTGGGCTCGACATCTTGATGTATCTGAGACACAAACAGTAGAGTTATCTTCATCCTTGACATAAAGAACATTATATAGGTTTTGATCAACTGAACAAAAGTTGATATGGTATTTTTTTTGCCGTAAGGTTTTAAACAGTTTGTTTGGTGTAAAGCTGACATTTCGAGCCTCAGCCCCTTCAGCTGAGCAAAACTCATCATCGTCAAAAACATTGGCACAGATTTTCAAGTAATCCGTAAACCGGTCCACAAAAGAACAACTGAAAGACATTGTGTATAAAGTTAGTTGCAGAATGTTCCCATTAACATATATTGGAGAAAGCAAAGGATGTTTAAAGTCTTGGGGACAAACACAAGCCTGGAACAAATTGGCATGCCGAAACCATTGGCAACAATATACACCCCAATTATGCTGCGAACATTCTGGGAACAGGCATGAATAACAAAGAAAAATGATTATTTTGAATATTGCAATATACCAGTTTCGATATATTAAAACTCAGCCTGAAATAACAGACATCATTTCGAGGCTCTGGGGAATATAATATAGAGTTTTTATGGATTATTCCCCAGAGCCTCGTGTTGATTTCTTTTGTTTCAAGCTGAATTTTGATATATCGAAAATGGTCTATTACGGTATGTCTGGATAAAAATGAAAGAGAGCCATTCCCAAGAGTTTGTACATCACTGATTGCCTCCCTGGGAGATGTCTAACACTAGCGCCATGGTGCGAACATTCGTTCCATATTCTTGAAGACCGGACGTTACTAAAACCTGGAACAGGGAACGGTCAATATGAATCGGGGAACGATCAATATCTAAAATATATGCACTGATGTTTGACGTTCTGAACTGTTCAAATCCTTTTAATTTTAATAGGAAATATATGAAACAAGCAATACGAATTTAGTAACTCTATGCTTGCAATTGTAAGTAATCTTTGGACAAAAATGTTAACACGCTTTGTAAACGGGCCATACGAAGCCATATCCTCCTTCCTCTCTTCGAAATACGAAAATAGCATTCTTCTATCTTTAAAGAGGTCATATGGTAGTGCGCTTACCGACTGAGACATGTCAGGTCGAAGGGGAAAAACATTTTTTTCTTGGTCATGAGCTTCATCTATCTAACTCAGTCCTAAGTACATGGTTTTTATAAGGAAGATATGTAACAATTTCTCTCACCGTATCTTTCGATTCTTGACGTTGAAAAACAGAAAGAAAAGTGACATGAAAATTCCCATGAGGCACAGGGATCCCATAGTGTATATTTCACCGGTCTCAATGAATTGTGGCACTCGAACATGCGCAGTGGAGCACACTGGTATCTTTTTACCTGCGTGGCCAGAAAACCAAAGCCGTTAGACTCATCACCAATGAGCGATGATATATTGTTCTTCAACTGCTTCTTCTTGAAAAGCATTTCTTTTTTTTTGTTAAAGTAAAAGTATACCGACCAAAAATTAAGATGCATTACAAAACCGGCTGTTTTGAAAACTACTTCCTAACAAGTTTGATTCAAAACGATATGTTATATTACACCATGCCAGATAAAACGAGGTAACCAGGCAATCTAAAATCATTTAGGAATGCGTTCGTGGTCTTATAATTCTACTGAATTCCTTCTATCTTTAGTATATTTCATGCAAGTTTATACACATATTTTGTTTTCTGTTTCTGTTTTAGCCTCATATAACCTGAGGTAAAATAAAGTTGAAGATGATGATGATGATGATGATGATGATGGTGGTGATGATTATTATGATGATGATGCACTATTGGGCTTTGTTAAAGTAGAACCAGATGATTTATCTTCTGGTGCAATAAAGGCTGATTCATTTCAGCTCATAACTGCGATCTGTTTCAGTCATCCTTGAAATGAAGCCATCCTTCAACATTTGCAACCGCGCTTAAATTTACTTGCAGTAGTTATTTTTTGATGTTATTGACGAACGATGAGAATAATGTGCGACCATACAGTAAATTACATTGAAGGTTTAAAATGCTGGAACTTATAGAGGGCATAAAGTTTCAAACATAGCGGAAAAAATAAATATTAAATTTTGCTTTATCGGAAACACATATTTGGGAAAATGTTTTAATTTGAAACCAGAAACTTGTTAAGATTGTTACTCACCAAGCCATTTGACACGGTCCGCTTTATTGGCTGTGATGAGAGCGTGCGACCTCATGCAGTATTTGCCGATTTGAACCATTTCTTCTCCTGCATAGAACAACACAAGAACAGTATCATTTTACCTGACATGGGGGAAGGCTGAAGGGATGAATCGGCCCCTTTAAGACAAGATGTTATACTGCTCAATAACGACGCAAATTTGAACTTTCTGACCTTTCCTGGAATATATCTTCAGGCCTTTTTTATTCATCAATCACTGTCTAGCAGCTTGGGTTTTTGCTGTAATCGTGCATTTTTGATTGAAGCTTCTCTTAGACAATATTTAATATTCTAATAAAGAACGCGTATTTCCACTAAATTTATATAAGATAAAGCTGCTCTAAGACTACTTCTTGCTGCTACTTCAACCGTTCGGACGTCCAAAAAAATCAAAGACTTCAATATGGAGACTTCATGACGTCACATGACCTCATAACTAAATCTGCTCACTCGTTGCAAAAGGATTCATTATCGACTAAGGAATTAGAATACCAGTTTTAGACATGCTAGCGCTTATAGAAAAAAACTTAGATAAGAGAGACAAGTTTGCAATCCTGGATGGCAACCTTGCCTCTCTCCTTCTACTCAATCAGTACTGTTTAACATAACACACCGTATAAAAACTGTCTCGAGGAAGGATAGTTTGACATAACTATGGATTCCGCAGCTTGATTTGTTCAACCGGTGATATGAACTTTTCATTACATTTGACCAAAATGTCACACCCCACTATCGAGAGTTTGATAACTATTTTATGATTGGTACACCCCCCTCGAATTGCACCTCTCTAAATTGTCCCCTAACCCCCTTATTTTTTGGGGCTTGCATTGAAAGGTGTGTATTTGCTTCATTTACCTTGTAGCTGGTCAATGACGAGAAAGCTCAACCGGTCATACTTTCTGTCGAATGAAACAAATCCCTGAAAAGTAAAAGAAAATTCTTATAATTTCAGTTCACGGGGACGCCGTAGCAGTTTTTTTAAGTGGGGGAGGGTAGGGGGGCTGACCTACCCCCACCCAGTCCCTAGCGCCCCTGTTGTTCGTAAGAAGAAGAATAAATTGTCAACGTTCAGAGATCTCACATACTTTTCCTAACAATTACACTGACCCTTTTGGTAAAGATTCTTCGTTTTCTTTTAATGTATTCACAGTTATCTTCATAATTTGTAAATGTGTACAGTCAGAAACATAGTAAAGTTGAAGTGTAATTGAAGTGTGTTTGTGGTTTTTTATATATTAAGTTGACGTTGTTAGGATAGCGTACAGCACTAAAAATATTTCATGGATTTAGTGTCACAACCTTTAGTTGTGCTACAGAAAACAGACAACAAGAAAATTGTCTTATAAACTGAACGCGAAAGCAATACTGGGGAGTACTGGTCCGAGGTCATGGTAGATGGTACAGAAGGGGTACAGAAAACAATCTACACTCTTTTTTTTTTAGAAGAATATACTTTATAAGAATATCGAGGCTGAAAATCGCGAAAATTTAAGAATATTTTAAGAATAATACTGAGGCTGAGATTTTGTTAAGAATGTAATTTTGTGCAACATATAAATGTGTTTTTCAATAAAATTAAAAATATTTGGAAATTCTAAATATTTTCCGGAAAAAATTGCCTACGAACGACATTTGTTCATGTACTTAGTTAAGTAACAGTTTAGCCGTCTCTGTGAGAAAACATTTTTTTTGAAGCCAAAATGTCCAAGAGTCGACATCGTGACCCTGCTTCAAAGCGACCGAGATAGCACGTGCTCGAACTCAGTGTACGTGTATAAACGCTATCATCTGGAGACTCAGGAATGCAACGCCATGCTGACAGATATATTCTATTGACCTGTATTCTAAGAATATTTTAAGAATATTTTCAGCCTCAAAATGCAAAAAAATTAAGAATATTGAGCCTGAGTCCGAAAAACAATATTCTTCTAAAAAAAAAGAGTGTATTATGACAAATAGCGTCAAACGAAACAACGCTTGTGGTAGCCCATTTAAGTCACCTACTGCCGCGCTCTCATTGTTACTTCTTGAACGGTCTTTTCAATTACTTTATGATCAGTTGTAAGGGGACAAAAAACTAATTATGATGGAAAAGGTTAAACACTCAAGTTTAGTTTACATTTAGCAGTTTGAAGTCATCAATAACGAGACAAAAATGCAATTTGAAAAATAATACACAGTGCTATCTTGGTTTCCACTGCGCGCACTCACCGACATTCCCATAAACGAACCCTTCTTAATTGCGTTCATGAACGTCTTTCTCATGCTGACGTCATTGTAGTGAAAATCCTCGATCTTCTTGCTGGAGTTCTGCGCTTTGAGTTCCTCTATCGACATGTTCAGTGCCATTGCCGCAGTCCAAACGGCATCGTATGCGAAAGCAGCGTAAGGACTTTCAAGACTTCCATATTTACCACCGGCAATATTCCTCTTGTATTCTGTCCACAGCTCTTTCACGGTCTGCAATGGAACACATGCAACATCTAGTTACAAACAGCCTCTTAATGCACAACGCTCATTTTGTTACTAAGTGCAAGCAGAATCAAAGAATAACCCAAACCCTTTATCGAAGCACCTCAAAGAAGTGGGGCGGGTGTGGGTTCCCAGTGCCCAGCCAAGTATATATAACTGCCTAAGTATTTAGCCACAATTTTTCTACTATTGGTTGGGCGATAACTAAAAAGTACTATTTCGGCTCGGTTGTGTCATCTATTAGATATACAATGTTCCTAGGAGAGAACTTCAAATCAGTCAACCAGAAGCCTAATTTACCTTCAAGGATATAAGCGAAGACTTTGCTCAGTCTCAGCAAAAATGTTTGAAACCAACAAAGCTTTTTGTTTAGATATCATTAGTGCGAGACCGCTTAAACTCTGCTAACATAGTTTCCAAGAGTCTGAATAAAATCAACAATTGTTCATTTGCAATATAATGAACATGAACACGCTACCTTTCCCGCAATGGTGACCTCATCATCTCCCCCATACATCAGTGCTTTAGTACCAATGAAGTGACCCAGTCCCTTACGGACCTCATCCGGGGTACACAAGTTAGTATCATTCACCGTCCACCATCGTTCTCGAAAGCCCCCGGACATTAGGATCCACACGTACTTAGGCCCCCACATTCCTTTCTTGTACGCCTGAATGGGTATAAAGTTAACAGCTGTAGTGACTCGTTCGGTTGTTCCTTTGATCGACATATTTGGATGATAACTGTGCGTGCGTGAATTTGAACAAAAGACGAACGTTTGTAAGTTGTACACGATCAACATGCGTACATTTGGATTGTGGTTTATATAAGGTACGTCTTGTAAACTTCTACTGTAGCAGCAAGTGAGCCTTAAGCGAAGCATTAAATAATTAACAATTATTGGACAAAACTGAGTAAAGCATCGTGGTTTGTCAGTGGCGAGCAATCGGGCATCACGATATTTTGTGTAACCGAGTTCAATAATTGTATTATCAATTTAACCGTTTTTCCTTAAATGAACTTGTAAGGTCTTTTTCGCAAAACTCTGGAAGCGACCCTCCATCATCGCCACGCACTTTGCACGTTGACGGATAAAGTTATGAACTGCACATGAGCACAACGACATTTGCAGCAAACACGCAGCGCGAAACAATGCGCACGAGCGGACGATTGTTTGCAGGCAATTATTTGCTGGTGACGCAAAGGGCACTCAATCAGTAAAAGAGGAGAATTTCTAAACTGAATAATAATTAACATAGATAACACCTTATCTTTATTGCGTACATGTCAAAATACAAATGAGTTCTAATAAGTATAGAGGAAAAACAGTTACAAACAATTCACAGCAGCAAATACATCGTAAAATTTGACGAAAGGAAAAATATAACCTGCCAATTTATACCTTAATACATTTGTATCATTATATCCATCCTACTTATAATCATATTCTTTTAAAAATAATCATTTTAAAAACCGCCCAGTAGTTATACTGGCAGCTTAGGCTTCATATCGGAAGAAAAGCATCTTTAATAACATGAAAGGCTAAACGGTCACTTTTCTTTATCTTCTAGAATTGTGTTAAATGCATGGCGTGTATAATCAGTCAAGTAACATACAAAGGGAAAGTTTGTTAGCACTAACCTTGCACACAACGAGTCTGGCGGCCTTCTCGGAAAATATACCATAAATGATTCGAGAATCTTTGCTCTAAAAGAAAGAAACACATTTCAAACTGACAAGACGTGATTCAAAACACTCTAACATTAACGTTTGTTAACTTTTTTTTAGTAATATTTTTTTTACATTTCAATTTAATAAAATGAGTGTAGCAAGACTTGTTGGTGGATTGTTCATAACATTTGCTTTTGTTGAAAAGATCTCAGTGACTACCAACCGCGAGATTATGGGTTCAGCTCCGGCCTGTTCGAGGTTGAACTTTTCGCGACCTTCTTTCACCACACCGTCGGTGGACAGGGACGTTAAGCCGTTTGTTTGGTCTCTCGACGTTCTATTGGGGACTTAAAGAACCCACACACTTCTCCAAAAGAGCAGGGTAACCTCAGTGATGTCTTCTGCATCAATATCATAACAGCTGCTACACACTTCATGGCTTCCTTTGCAGGACATGTAACGTTTTGAGACATGTAACGCTTTGAGACTACTTGCAAATGACTACGTAATTGCGCCACGAGTTGACGTCTTTTTGAATTAGTCTCCATTTCAACCATTTATTTATTTAGCTTTTTCCCCGAAGGAAGAGGAATACTGCTACAGGTTTCCCCGATTACAGGCCAAGGCCGGGGGATTGAACCCGGGCCCTTCTGGTTGGCATTCAGAGATCTTACCAACTGTGCCACCTAACACATGACGATGAAAATAGCTCCATTGCAACATGTTACCGCTTTTGTCATAACGTACGAGTTTTTTCCTTTCATTTAGGGCGTTTGAGGTAGAGCTACAGGCTGTATTTTGGTTGTGATTAGAGGTTTGTCCGAGAAGAAAATAAAACAAGGAAAAAAACTATTAGAAGGCCAAAACAATACTGCTGATAGAGCAAGAGCCACCTCTCGAATAGCATATGAGCTGTTGCTCTTCCATTAAACATTATCTCAAAAAATTATTTTCAAACTTCCCAAAAGTCCACAAAAACTAATAATTCCTTCAAAATTAACAACCTCGGTCCCAATATCTTTTTCCGCCAAATAACAATTCTAAAAATATTAAGCTTTACAAACAGCCACAGTACTGTGTCACTATGATTGATCTCTTAAAACGAAACTGAGATATGGATAGGTTATGACGTAAGTCGGCAAAAACGTCGATACAACTTGTAGTTCTCTCTTAATCGAACCATATGAGTCATTCTTTTGATCCGCCACCATGAAAAACGAACTCAACACAAAGAACGCTAAATAGGTTACCTTCAAATTATCTAGCTGAATCGCTGGATCTTTAGTAAAGGTCTCATAAGTTGTGATATTTATCTTTTCTTCCTCCAGTTTTTCCACCAGATCATTAGCGAGCCCCTGAAAGGTGTCTCGGCCCTCCCGCAGAATGCCAACCGCTTTCCAGCCAAAGTGCTTCACAATCCCTATTCGCCCTAAATTCTGTAGGTGCTCTGGTGGGATTGTACGCACGAAGGTCGGGAAAATCTTCTTACAGGAGAGGGCAGGATTTGCCGTTGCCATGGAAATCTTTTGAAAAGAACATTGTTACCGTTTTAACTATTGCAAATGCTTGCAATACTAAAGTATTTTAAGATTTTTATTTACTATGACCTTGGTAAAATATTATAGTTTGCAAAATATTGGTCAAACATACTAGTTTGTTGAGAAAGAGAGAGAGAGAGAGAGATCTGCAGACAAATTTGATGCTTGAATATCGTAACAATCAAAAGTTTGTTTCCTGAAAAATGGCACGTTTTGATTTAAATAAATCGTAAGAGCAGAAAGTCCCCATTCTTGTTATATAGGTCCTGTAATTACTTTCTATTTTGCAATTTGATTTTCTACACGTACCAATCAATCAATACTACATCAATTCTTTAAACGATTTGTTGATTATTAGTTTAGTGGGTCACTGATTTGTTTTACGATCAAACGGTCTTTCACACAACTGATCCATTACGTCTTCTGCACCCTTTAAACCGGTCTTGCACTCATGGGTGATACCGCTGTTCAACGAAACACAGACCCTTGGTATTGCATGTTGACGTCTCTGATTGGTGTGTACTACTAAAAACAGCAAAATATTAAGACCAGCCCAGATTGAGTTTTGAAAGGAACAGTTTAAACAGTGCTGAAGACGTCAGTAGGAGTCAGGATGGCCGTGTGGTTAGCGCTCGTGCCTCCCACCTCTGTGGACCCGGGATCAAACCCTGAGCTTCGCATTTGGGCTGAGTTTTGTCAATCTCTTTCTGACTCCGAGTGTTTTTCTTCGGGTTCTACTGTTTTTCTCCCTTCACAAAATCGACTTTCACGCCAATATCTGTACCGTCGAGCGATTTAACATAGCCACTGGCTGTGGAGAATGGACAACCGCTCCCAGGGCAACGACGTTAAATAAAGTTTCGATGTAACAGATTTGAAAAGAAAGAACTATTTAACAATAAAGCACATGCGTACCTGAACTAAGTTGAAGAAGCCTCCCCCTGAAGCAAAAGGCTGGGCCGACTCTGAACATCCGGGTCCTATAATCATCGTCTTCTTAATGGGTTCTCTGATGAAATCGACAAGTGCCCGGATTGCGTCCGCAGATTTGCACTGTTGTGGATGGAAATTTAAAGAACACTGAATGGGGAACGAAATAACTAAACTTAACTATTGCTCTGTTGGAGCCACGAACAGAAAACAAAATTACTAAACTAGACTATTGGCACTGTTGGGGTTGAATAATCATTCCTGCCTAACTAAGTAGAGAACGAAATTACTTACACTACTATGGACAAAAAATTGAACAGCGCTGAACAGAGAACGAAATTACAGAACTAGAGTACGGCTTTGTTGTGAAATAACAATCGATAATTTGGAATATTTTGTGTTTTTTTAAAAAAAATCAGGCAGAAAAGGGATCCAGTAATTGAGAAATAAGAAATGACTACGGTACCTATTTTTTAAGCAATTTTCTAATCAGTCACGAAAATTTGGAAAACGAATTGCCTCAATTAAAAGTTAATTGCGCTTGCTTTAGGTTGCTCTATTTCAATTTGTCACATATAAATGATAATACTTATAATAGAAATGATGATAATAATAATAATAATAATAATAATAATAATAATAATAATAATAAACACCCTAATTATTCAGAGGGCTAGTAACACCTAGTGGAATGCACTAACAGGCTTGTTGTTACAGCATAAATTAAGAAGAAGCTAAAATGAAAACTAGTAACTACAACTTCAAATTTAGGATGGACATATCGATAAAAATTAAGGGAAATAAAACAAATAACGCCTATACTTACTTTAACGTCTTTGATGTCGAGGTTGATGTGATAGCCTTTAAGTACTTCAGGGTGTTCATTCACGTGACATACGGCCATACATACCGCGGGGATCATGTTGGCTGAGCTGTCCTGAGCGTACTTCGTCTGAATATCGAAGATCCCTCCAAACGTCAAATTGAGCTTGTTTTGTGACTGCGCATGCGCGCGCACGATAATGCTTACCATGAGGAAAACAACCACGCTATAATGTTGTTTCATGTCATCTAATTCTAAGACGTTCCTGTCAACTAGGATAATTAAAACGAGTGTCAGTTTCTTTTCAAATACTTGGAGCCGACCATTTGATTTCGGGGGGGGGGGGGTGGAGAGGTTAACGGATAACTTACGTGTAAACTATTTCATTTTATGACCAGCAAGTTTTGGTTGCACTTCTGATTAGACCGTTTTTGAAATTTTCCCCATACATTTCCTTTTACGTTTTTCCATACGGAAAATACAAAAAAAATGTCTTCATGTGGTTTAACTGATGCATGGAAAGACTTGTTTCCACAACAAAAATGTTTCACCTGAAGAGGTAAAGCACTAAAAGTTCAGAGTAGGTTCGATTATTTCTCGTGTCAAAAATGTTTAGTTCTAGCATACAAAGTGTGATAAATCTCTGCCCCTCTATCCGACCTTTCAGCCGTTTCTTGTGTTATTTGATCAGATAATGATCAGAAACTGGAGGAATTCAACGCGTCTCTGTTAAGTGATGGCAAGAACGTTGAATTACCAAAAGAAAATATAGCTCAAAGTAAAATCCGCTATGGCAACACTGAATACAAAAACTGAAATAGGATCTCATTAAAGTAGAAATTAGATTTTTCGCTACTCAGTACTCCAAGTAAAAGGCACAAACAAAACGTATTGAAGAAAATAAGACGCAAGAAGTCATAAACACTCTTCAGAAAGAATTGAGAAAAACAGACACCCAAAAACGCTTCAAAAAAACGAAAGAAACTGTCCCAAAGAAAAACTAGACACAATATTACAAAGCAAAATTAAAAGAACGATACTGCGAAGCAAGGCCAGGTCGTATGAAGAAGGGGAACGTAACAGAAAGTATTTCAGCAACTTAGAAAAACCAGCCAAATGATGTATTAACAGGACAAAGCAGTCCCTCTAGAAGAAGAGAAGTTGATGAAACGTTCTACACAACAAAATTTTTCAAAGACGAAAACTTAACTAAACTTAGTTGTTGTCAAACGCCATTCTGTGAGGGCCTTACACATTTTACGTCCAGTAAGACCCCGAAACAGACAGAATAAACGCCGAGATTTATACTTTTGTCGGAAAGAGGTATCCCCATGTATGATTGAATGTTCCAATTATAGCAAAAAGGTTAGGAAAATGTTTATAGACAACTTTGCTTTTCCCGCCTAAGAAAAATAAAATTTATTAACTTTAGGGAACTTGAGACCAATTTCTTACTAAGTATAGACTACACTGTAAACTACCACCAAAGCGATTTCGAGACGGTTAGAAAAAATATAACCTCACATCATCAGCCGGAGTCAAACGGGGTATGAAAAAAGAAGATTTATAGGCGAAAATGTCAGACTTGTAAATAACACTTCAAAAAGTAATCTCGATATAGGCACTTTTGAACTTTCGATACTCCCATTGATTGATTGAATGAATATATCTTCGTAAAATTTTTTTTACAAACGTTTGATTTCGGTCCTGACCTAATAGCATGCTTTAACACCTTTAATAAAGAGAAATATAGTTGTGTAACTAACAATGGGTATTCTTCTGTATTCATTAACCTTAACCATAACAAAGGAGTGAGACAAGGTTGTTCACTATCGGGTATGATTTTTTTTATAGGGTTGGAACTGCCTGACGTCACAAACATTGTATTAATTAGGAAGCCAGAACATTAGAAACTATGACTCGAACAAGATTGCAAAAGGGGCCAGCGGGTAAACATATCTTTTAACACTATGGATTTTTAAAATCCTTTTTTTAAATATTAACACCGATGTAAAACTGAATGGAAAATTTAATGAAAAAAATTATGTTTTACACATATGATTATTTCAGATTTCGAACCACTAGAACCACTCTGATATACCACCGGTTCTACTATGACTTTGCTGCCACCCCTATCCAATAAAACGGTTTGAACCTATGGTGTTAATACTGTTCACTCAGTCTGTACAATAAAACAATTCAAGGAATTTCTGTGAATGAGAAAGAAATTAAGATGTGTCAAAATGCAGATGACACCACTTGTTTTTTAAAAGATTTAAAATCAGCGAAACTATTACTCGAAAAAATTGAACTCTTCACACGTGGTTCTGGACTTTGAAATACAGAGGCATTGTGGTTAGGAAGTTTGAAAGACTGTAAGCTAAAACTCATTTGTCTCAAATGGCCTGAAGAACCGGTTATATCCTTACAATTTACTTTTTGTTCGATAAAGAAAAGTCTGATTTTAATTTTGAAGAGAAACTTATCATGCTGGAAAAGCTTCACATAAACCAACAAAGCTGCTCTTTTTGTTAAGAAACAAGATGGAGGACCCGACGCACCTGATTTCACAGTAGTTGATAAAGCGCTAAAACTGATATGGATTAAACGATTTTTAGAGGAAACTGATGCAGAATGGAATTTATTTCTTATGGGAACATTTGACCAATACGTTGGCACGCTTTTTCAATTGGCTTGTTGAACCGTTGACTAATCTAGTACCGTTTTATACAAAGTTATTGCAATTCTGGCAGGTAAGTATAGAGTTAAATGCTACAACCAATGGAACATTATAGGCATTTAAATTAATCGTTTTCTTTGAGGGATGTATACGAAAGGGATCTTAAAAATCAGAGTCTTGATAGGCGAATAAGTTTTTATCATTTAAATCAATGAAAAGAAAAAAACCTGCTGACACTAACTTCATGAATTACTACGGAATTACACACGCAGTCACATGCCTTGACTGAGAAAAAATCAACCGGATGAATATAATGTATAATGTCTATCATCGTCATCATTAAGCGGAAGATTTTCAAAAAAGTTTGTAACGTTTCTTGGTAGCACGCCTCACCAGCAGCAAACGTATCAGAGGGTCTAAAACCTCTGCTCTGTTAGATTCATGTGGAAATGTGATCAAGTTGATTGAATTTAAAACAGTTGATGTGTGGTATTGGCACAGTAATTTAGCTTACTGGTCCTTACTTTTTTAACAAGTTTGTGTTCTGTAATCAATTTTCACACAATCAACTGCAGCCCTGAAAAATGTTAGAGTGGAACAGAGTTTACGGAAAAGCTTTTACGTCAAAACACAACCTAGGATCTGTCTTGAATTTTTTCTACCGAACTGTTGTTTTGTGAATAATAAAGCGCAAACTTTTCATTTCAGTGAAAGTTTTCCAATAGATTGTTTTTCAAATACTTTTTCCAAGTTCCTTGCTACTTTTACTAAGGTCCAAAATCAAATCAAGTCGCAGAATTCACGTTTTTCAAAGTTTTGTCGAAACGAACCCAGCCTATTTCTTGAACCCAATAAAGCGTTTACGGAAAGAATGAGACTCGGTGTTTTACAAACACATTTCTCATCAGGTGACCACAGACAGTTTTAGTTAGTTAAAATGGACTTTTAAAACTGTTAGCGTTCTTACAGACCCCAGCTATCTACGTAATAATTTTTATTTCTATAAAAATAATTGTTAGTTTCTGAGCGCTTTATTACTAAGGTCTCTGGCCGTTTATATTTATTCAATGAAATTGTAACGAAAAATTAGGTGAGTATATAAAACAAAAAATATGAAAGTGAAAACTAAAAATATTAATCAATTAACTCACTCAGAATAAAAACGAACGTTTTAACGATTTAAATTGATTTACCGATTATGGTGTTAAAGATGTGGGAGCTAGGTTGGCGACTCAAACAAGCCATCACTTTTTGGGTCGATTCTCCTACCCTATTAATAAACTTACTAATTAAATAAATAACAACTAAGTATACATTACCTGACATATATAACATAGCTAAAAACTTGTCTTACCTTATGTTAAAATTCTGGCTTTAGTTTTATCAAATGCCTCTTTCGCACTTTCGTGCAGTTTTCTTCAGTATGAAACTTTGAAACTGAGTTAATATTCAGGTTTTAATTTGTTGCAGTTTTTATGTTTATCATGTGAAACAATCAGACAATTTGATTTACGGATGTCCGACACAATTTGAAAAACACTTTTTTCCCTAAATGAATCAAGTTCTTGGCCGTGTGCCTATAAATTAATAATTGAATATGCCTCAGTCTCTACCTGGCCTTTCGGTAAACGTAGAATAAAACAATTAGCTCGTCAAACTTTACAGCAGGTGGGTTTTTGTCAGTATTACAATAAGGTACAATCAACCGCATAATACTAATCAATGATTTCTCCGTTAATCTAGGATTTCACATTTTGAAATTACAGGTTATTATGCGTTTTGATTTTAAATTCAGTTACGTGTATCGAACTTTGCCAGGTGTTGCTTACAGGAGTCAAAAACTGAAACAGTTTCTATAACATTATGGCGTAATTTGTCCCTCATTGTATTAAAATGGAATCAAATGATTACCAGTGATTTAAAAAAAGTAGATTATTTGAGTTTGGCAAGTTTTCTGTAATTTCCTTTGCTTTGTGGCCGAGAAAATTAGTCAGAGTTTTACCCTAAACCATTACGTACTCTTATTGTATATGAATAGGAACTTTAGAAAGATAATGTTAATGGATCCTATTCACAAATATAAATCTGTTGAGAACGGGAGTACATATGTTTTTTCAAGTAATCTAAATATGGACGACATCAATAAAAAATAGAATGCTTAATGTTTGGGAAGACTGGTCAGGCGAGTGTTCTGTATATATTTTTTTCTTTTTGGAAATGTTTAGTTTCTATATTGTTGGAAGGTTTTCAAAATGGTTGATTTTAGACAGAAAGCAAAAATCTCCTTGAAGTTTGATAAAATGTCTTGTCAGTCTATCTTGGTAACATCTGTTAAAATTATGTTCATGTTATGAGTCAATGTTATTGAAGCAAAACCTAGAATTACACAAAGGATCTCTTTGTTAAGAGCTCAGAATATTTAAACGCAAGTTTGATTTTTTTGTTGATATGGTTTATTATAGCAAATTATTGGAAGTACATAAAATGACGGAGCGCAAGCTATAAACGAACTGCTCACATAAAAACCTATGATGTTACTTACGAGACACATCAAACAAAAATAAAATTTTCTATTTCACCCAGCCATGCATGGCTACTCAAACTGTTGCCATTCGACCTGCCCTTCAAACGGTTGTTGTGACAGCCCTGCATTCAGGTTTTGTTCAAGCGATAGGATAATGAATTTATCAATGGAAGAAATTCTAAACGGCGGAAACGTATCTCGGGCTTGATAGATTCTCGAGAAATAAAGACCTTATCTCCTTGGTTTCATTTGTAATAAAATAGTTGTGAATAGAGAATTTGCATGCTCAGATTTTATCTAAATTCTTAAAATTCAAGCATCATAATAATTGACTGTTTCTCTTGACGATAGTAGAAGTGAGGCAATTCATGGCATTTTAATATTATTTAAAAGTTTGTTGCTTTTCCTATATTGATCTTTAGATTTTTCCATTCATGTTTCAAAAGGTGCTCACGCACAAAAGAAACAGAACCAGTAATCCACAGTAAAGGAAGAAAAATGTCTCTGGAATCTTTTCTACTAACGCCATTCAGTGCATATTATGCTTGAAGTGAAAGTAGAAGAATTTGAATTTGATTAAAGAAGTCTCCCGAATTTTAGGCAATCCCCGGTCTTTCAAGGTTTGTCATGTTCCCCTGCTGTTTTCAAAAATTTTGCAAAATGGGCAAAAATAACTAAAATCACACCACTTTATAGCCACAAACAGGAATGCTAACTTTTCCAGCATCTTCTTGGCTCCAAGCACCTTCCCGAGACCTTGATAGATCACTCGAACTGATCTAAATGCTAACAAAATGAAGAAAATGCAATTTCAGAGAACCTTATTTAAATTTTTAAAACTTTCTAGAAGAGCATACTCCCAATTCCCAGGTACTAGCGCTTTTGACGCTAGAAAATACTCCCTAATCCTCAGAACTACAACTTTAAAAATTATACCAAAGCTTTTTACCATATGCCACCTTAAAGCGATGTGGATCAAACTAATCAGGTGACAAGTCACCTGACCTAGTCAAACATGTTAAAGTTGAAACCACCAACTGTGAACAAAGCTGTATCAGAGCTGACAGCTACAAAAACTTAAGAAACTGAATTCGTTTAATCGCCAAACACAACTAAACACAACACAAATTTCAAGGCATATTAACAATAATAATAATAATAATAACAATAAAGACAGTAAAAAGAGGTTTGAGTTTTAAAACGGCTTGTCTTATTTATAACAAATTGTTTTCTGCAAATTACTTGAAAAAGTTTAACCGTTGAAAAAAAATTGTAAACAAAAAAGGTAATACAATTGAAATCATGGTCACTGAGCTTTTAAAACAGCAACGGGCAAGGGGTCATTTCAACTCCCTCCCTTCCACAAACGGTTTTTCTGATATAAAATCAAAATGTTCCATTAAGATTACATCTTTGTTTTTTTTTTAAATTCGTTTTACCTTGTTTTACCATGTTTTATTCTTATACTAATATTTCTATTTTAGCGTGTCAATACTTGTTTTTTTTTTATTAATTTCAAGGGAATTTGCTGCATTTTTTCGAAACAAGTCGGTGACCAATAGATAGACCATATTCATACTGAATGGCGGTTGTTTTAATAATCTTTTGCCTCTATTTAAATTAGCCCAACTAGCCTCGTTTCGGTTAATACACTCTTTTCATTTTTTGTTTTAAGAACGAGGTAGTTGGGCTAATTTGAACACAAACAAAATGGTATAAAAAATATCTGCCATTTATGAATAGGGTCTATGAGGTGGTCACTTTGTTTAGTAGCTGTTGCCACAGCAATAGTTCTTAATTAAAACTTGACTGTTTTTATGAAAAGAACTTAGCTAGACCAACGCTGTTTGCATGCCGAATCTTCAGTGTCTGAAAAACTAATGAGGGTGGGTGTGATACAAGTCGACCCATTCAAGTCACGCATTTGAAATGTCAAACAATGCAATGATTCAGTCTTTCTTTGGGTAACTTCACTCAATTTTATCAGGAAGAATATTCATTGATAGACTTTGCAAGAAGGTTTGGTTGGCAGTCTTCATCAGTTAATTCAATGGATCAGGAAAAATTTGTTCTGGATGGATATAAATAGACATGAGCATCGCCACGACGACGAATGACAACGAGTAAAGGGAAAGAAGGTTGGAGACGGTGATAGGGATCGATGCGATCAATGAGACAAAGTACCAGACGAACGCTATAACTATCATTTGTAAAAGAAACACAATCAACACGCAACCAAGTAATTGGAAGAATGGTTTAAGAATCAAGTAAACAGTACGGACAATCGCGAAGGAGGAAGGCATTTATGGTTCCAATGGGTCTCTCTTGGTAATCAGGGTCTCCAACCGCATTTACGGGGTTTTCAATTATGTTCTTCTTCTAACGTGATTTCTGCAAATAAACCAAACGCAAAGTTAATATAACAAGAAACTTTTTACAACTGAATGATTTTTAATGGTTTATCTGACTAAACATCTTAAATGGCGCACGTTTTTTGAGCCGCAGAATCAGTGGTCAGTGGTGCAAGCTAAAAGTTTGTGGTGATGAACTGGTTCAAACAAACATGCTAGAAAAACGTGAACTAGGCTCGCAAATAAACTTGCAAAAATAAAGTAAAAAACAAAAGGAAGAGTTTCAACACAACAGGTTTTCCTATCTTTTTTATAGCTCTTCAATTTTGTAACTTTTTTGTTGAAAAGTTCATACTTTTGTTGTGAAAAAAAGATTTTTTTAGAGACGCCATACCTCAAAAGCGGCCAGCGTTTGATTCCTGCTAAATCGCACGAAGGCGAACTTGTCTATCTGACATGTCATTCAAACACCCACTGGCATTAACATAGTCCTAAAAAGCTCAGTTTCAGAAGATGCACACCTTCGCATCAGAAAGAATTGGTTCTGATTTTCCATAATTAATCTAAAGACTTAACTGCATCCCACAAGACAGATAACATTTAAACTGGTAAGTTTACAATGTTGAAAGACTTTTGGTTAGATAAAAGTTACAATGTGGCAATACTTTGTATATCATTAAATAAGAGACCAGAAGCTGCAAGGGCGTCTAAGTACAAACAATTTCCATGTTCAATGTGAAAAAAATGTTGTTTTTTCAAAGAATAACTTAAGCGACAAAAAATGTTTGTTTCTGGGAAGATATTTTGGTAGCTAGGTGAAAAGCCTGCATTTTTTGGGGGAAAAACTTGTTCTTGTTGTTCGGCAACAGAAAATGTTTGTTTCTTGAATGGAAGATCCTTGTTTCGTAGCTAATTGAAATTATTTATTTTTTTCAAGAAACCTTTTTGTATATAGCTAAGCTACAGAATTAGAATCAGAGTTTTGAAACCCCTAACTGAACCGATTTTTGTTCTATCGCCTTTAAGTTTGGCACAGAGACAGTATAAAAAGTAAACTTCATAAAAGTGCTAGGAAAACTTGAAAATTACTAATCCGCTTTAAAATTTAAATTTTCTTGAGTCAGTTTTAAAATATGTGCTGAATTGACAAGCAACGATCAAAACTTAAAAACTGAGGGACTTGGCGCTTCATGAGGGGAAATGCTCGGTCGCAAACAGCATGCTTATTCTCGCTTACAAAGGCGATTTGCAAAATGATGTACACTAGCAGTTAGAGATTCTTGTAATAACAACGAAATGATATAAATAACGATATGAATAACGGGCGCATTTCAACGGGCAGTACGAACTATTACTGGAATGAAAACAGTATCGCTCACAAGCATTGTCAGTCACTTTGATACAAAGCAGAAAACGTTAAGATCAGGTGAATCTGTCCTCCAAAAAATCAACTTGTTTCATGCAACCACCTCTTTTCGAGACCTCTGTAAGTGCCAAACTCAGATAAATTTATTGCGTTTTTTAAACTGATCCACACTACACTAATAGTAAAGCGGACATTTGACCACCTTTTTTCTGTTTGTGTTCACTACATTTCGGCCTCTGTTGAAAGAAATCAAAGTACGACATTCATATAAAATCTGTTTTTCTGTCGTGCGCTAATTTTCAACAAGAACAAGATAATTTTAATCAAGCTTCGTTGTTCTTAACGAATTGGCAAATTCAAATGTTCTTAATTCCATGTAAACAATAACTAGTCTAGTTGAAAATTTGGATTTTGTAGGCTTGACCTGAGATTATTCTCGTCAAATCCAAGTTTTATAGTGATTTTATAAAGTTTGTTTTTCGCCTTTCAGTAATTGCTTTATGAATAATGTAGTCCCGACATACCTCAGACAGCAGTGTTGTTACTCGTTCGGCATTGAGTCAGATCACAGAAAATCCCAAATATTGAAACTCTTTTTCAGTAAATAGCCAGACATTCTGGATCTTCATGGACTGTGTTGTTTCAGAACGAAATATTGAAACTGACAGCTGGGCTTATCAAACTGCTATTTGGTTAAAAGCGAGACGGATTCGGTTCCAAATATTTTTCGTTACTCTCCAGAAAGTTTTAGTTCGGCGCTGGGTAACTGCAACAGCTGATTCTTTTGCAGGTGAACTTTTCATTGGTGATTCGCTTTGTAAGACGATGAAAAACACAAGTCTTTTTAATCGAATGATTCAAAAAAAATTTTTAGAAATCTATTGTCCTCATTTAAAAACATAAAGACAACAATAGTTGAAGATGGAGGCGAAGAAAGAATAAAATGTTTGTCTAATTCACACATCAATTTATCAACTAAATACATTCTTCAAACGGCGTTATTGCCGAATTTTAGGTTTTTCAGTAAAAATAACAGATAAATATTTGGGAAAGAAAAAAAAAGTTCACAGTTTAACTTTAGTTCATAAATTCATTTTAAGCTTAAGTTTTTAGTAAGCAGACCTTAAGTTAAATTCTACAAGAAACAATGAAACAATAGCAGCGAAGTGAAGATTTTCTTTGAAAGTTCCATTTAGAATTATCAAGACTTGAACAAATTACACTCCAGTCTGGTAAGCTAAAAACGAGTAAGAGTGCTGGCTGTCTTCTTTATTGTTTGGAAAACAATTTGTGTTGAGTTGCTTCTACAGATACAACAACAACGACTTAAATGCAGAAATATACCCATTGTAAAATTATAGACTTTTCACCCACAATACTTATCACCTGACATATTACCGCGAAAAAAACACGTTTTAAAAACTTTATTTAGGAACTTTAATCATAAGAAAACTAACATGTTTTATGCATTTGAGCTTGGGTTTAGGGGGTATACGAGTGAGCCATGTAATTACCCAGAACCTTCTCGAATGCAGGATCGATTTTGCTAGAAGCCTGGAAAACATTACTGTGCTCGGCCTATATGCAAATAAAAACATCTCCCTCCTGCAACGCTTGAAAACGGATTTCTACAGACGATTCACAGAAAAAAGTCCTGTATAAAATAGTTGAATAAAATAGCAACAGTTACTGCTAATCATTTGTTTCTGTGCCTTTCTCTTGATTCGGCTCTGTTTGCTAAAAAACTTATTTCTTTTCTTGTAATTATATATATATATAATTATTACAATTTTTATTCCTGTCAGTTGGGACGCCAGGCTTGTTTCCTTTCCCTGCAACCTTTTTGTTAAGTTTTCTTCTTGTTTTTCTTGTTCGCATTCTCCCATATATTGATTAAATTTTACCTCACCCTCCCATAGATTGATATGCATGTTGGCTCCTAAGAGCCTATCTACCTAAAACCTTCAATACTAAAATGTAAAAGTTATAAGAAGAGCTATAAAAGTTCAGTATTACAAGCACATGTAAAATTCAAAACTAAAATTACAATGGATACTAGCACAAAGAAATGTCTCATGGAGCGTAGCCTAGCTACTCGCTGCGACAGGTCTCGAGACATTTCGCAGCAAAGAAGACTAACAGTCTGGTGTGAGGCTACATAGACCAAGTAAAAGAATATATATTAAATAAGAAATTAAAAAAAAACATTGAATGTATTATAGTTGGAGATCGACCTAAGACAGAGTACATATATGTTGCTCTAAAGGATTGAAGGGTTTGTTAGTTTTCTAGCGTTTGTATTGTATTGTATTCTATTGAGTTGCTTTTTGATCAGTTCTGCGGTTGTTGTTGGGGATATTTAAGGTCTTTCTTGTAGAAGAAGAAAAAATGTTGCAAATTTAATGTTTTGCGCTTATTAATCCCTTCACCGTGCAAAAACCCGGCCAAAAGTTGCAATGAAAATGTCAAACAAAAATACTTGAGAGGAGCAGTTTTCAACCACAGTTTGTCTTTGAGACATCAACTTCTTTATAACAAGACTGAAGAGCTAATTACTAAAGCTTCAAGGACGGGGATAGTTTTTGTTAAACTACCCTATTGCAAACGTAACGAAAAATCAACTGTAATGTCCTAAAAACTTTAAACAAATTTACGGATCAACGTTTTATTATCAAGATCATTTTTAGTCATGAGTGTAAGATGATAAAAATTTAACAATTCTTTTTTCACATCATCAAGCCTCGCTTATGAAAGGAGTTGTTCCTGGTGTAATATCATAGGTGACAAATTACTCCTTAATTTTGGCGCGAATTTTCGGCGTTAATTTCAGTTCAGTTCAGTTCAGTTTATTAATTTGATTTGCCATATAATATACATCAAATTTTGAAAATAATAGAAGAAATCAAAGGGCTCTATGAGCTATGTCATCCGATTTCACCTTTACTGCTCCCTCGCCTGGTTGTGAGACGTATATGAGATCAGGATCATCGATTGAAAATACACCTGTCCAGTTAATGTTGCTCTCTGATGCATATTTCATAGACCACAAGGAATAGTTTCGTCTTGAAATAATGGCAATTTCTTGCTACATTAGAACCAAATTAATACAATCAAAAATCTAAAAAGCAAAATAGAAAATGGTGATGCTTTGCAGTCAATGAATCATGAAGCCGATGTCTCACGCATAACAGAAACGTTTTAAAAGTATTTACACTTCTCAAAAATCAGGGCCCGTAGCCCCCCCCCCCGGTTTTTTCCCCTAGCAAATGTGTCAAGCTCAGAAAATTTCTCCAAGCTTGAGAAAAACTTGTCATATTTTACTAGTTTTAGACACTCTGATTTTGTGGCGTTTAAAACCCAGGAAACACGCTTTTAGACAAACTAATTTTCAAAATTCCCCGAGGGAGCATGCCCCCGGATCCCCCTAAAGATTCTTGGCGTGCCCCCCAGTTTTCCAAGGCTTGCTACGGCCCTGAAAATAAATAAATAATCACTTTGTCAATATTTATATTTTTAGAAATGTTGTATCTCCTGATTTGCCATTTTTAACTCTAGGTTAACCTTCACGCTGCTCCGTGTATTAAAATTTATTTGACTCATAATCTGATTTTTGCATAATTTGAAAAACCGCAGTAAACCTTTCGCCAGTGACCGCCTGCGCAGTAAATCGTACCGTTTGTTGTTTTCCATTTCTAAAATCCAAAACTGTGACGATTGTTTTCTCTGGAATATCTGATTTGATAAAACAGCAGTAACAGTTCCATTGAGTTAACATGTGATTAAGCCTTCTTGTATGCGCGAATAAAAATACAAGAGAAAAAAGAGAGAATGTTATTGACATCACACGGAGTTGTAAATTCCGTATCACGTCCAAGTTCCAGCTAGCGCAGGCACGTTTTCCGACCAGGAGATGAACCAGATTGTTGTTACTACAAAAATTTCGACGAGAATCCAATCTTTTACAAGCCTGTCTGTCTTGACTAACCGATATTTTGTTCTGCAAAGCCTGGTTTTCACTAGCGACACCAGACAACCGCAAGAGCGCGAGTTCTTCATAAATTCAATATTTAATTGCAAGCCTCTCCTATTTGTTTCGTTTTTATCATCCACGCGAAGTCATGAACACTTATTCAACCTACCAGCAAGCAACTAAACACAGTCTGAACTCGCAAGATTTTCTTCGCATGACAGAAAAAACATTTGTTACTCAGAAATCAAAGTAATTATCACGAAGGTTGGACGTTCAAGAGTCTTATTACTCGCGGCAGCAGGCGAGCGAGTCTTAAATTCGGCTCTTTTTTTTTTTTTTTTTTTTTCTCGATTCAGACAGGAAACGCCTGAGCCAATCAGAACGGAAAGCGCTGTTACGTTCAGCCAATCAGTGCGCAAAGCGCTGTCACGTGTGAATCGGTCTTCTCGTTCTCAAAAGAGAGCTTAAGCAAC